>PVJD01008344.1:0-73664 GCA_004026545.1 Mormoops blainvillei | reverse complement strand
TGTTCTGTGTAGCATAGAAACATGTTTGGGTCTCTTGGAAGTGTGACGAATGACCAGTGCTCGATAACTGTTAAACAGCAGCAATCCTGTAGCCCCTGGGGGTTGCTGGCATATACAACAGTGCTGTATTGTAGAGTTTATGCTCCAAAAAGGGGTGGCTTTGCCACTGAATTATTTGCCAATATAATGCACTCCCAGTACCAAACAACATTGTTGACTAATACATATTAGATGATAATGATTGTTAATTTCTTTTGCCTTTTTGAGATAAACAATATCTTTTTAGAACCAACCACTCTTGGGACCTTAAACTAGCAGCTAAGAATAGAAGTATATGACCCCGTTAAAAATTCCTAACATTTCAAGGGTGAATTTTTTGAGTACAGTTAAGAAACCATTTCCTTAAATATTCTTGCTGATATCTATGCAAGTCCCAAATTATTTTAAAAAGATTTTCTGATTACTCTTCTTTTACTCTTGTTTTCGTTGTTGTCTTTGCTCTACTGTCATTTCTTCACCTCTTACTCCATCATCGACCAATCCTAGGCATCTCATACCTTTCCTGAGTCTTTTTCTCCTTAGAGAGTTTCGTTCCACACTCCAAAGCCCACCCTCGTCTTGGCAGGCACTGTCATCCCAGCAGCTGTGCCAGACAATGTGAGGCTGTGCAGTTTCTTGGGCATCACTGTTTACTGTTCCTCAAAGCTCGTATCTGTGGCCTCCGTCTGGGTTTTCCTAAACCTAGAACTTCTCTACCTCATTTTTTAAAACTACACGTTATACAAGCAATAGTCCTTGAAAAACATGATCACTGCAAAGAATGAAGTAAGAAAGAGACACAAAAAACTACACAAAACAAATAATATAGCTTAATTATTATGACCGAAACCTTATATTTACCACTTAGCTTAAGAAATAGAATTTTGCTGACATCTCTCTGTGTACCTCATTCCAACCAAAACCACCCGTTTCCCACCAAAATCCATCATTTTTCTGACTTTTGTAGTAATTTAAATTTGTTATACACATATCACCTTCTTGTAATTCTTATTAGTTTCTCACTCAATTTTAATTCTTCAGTATTAAATCCTTGTCCAGTTTTTGTTTCCTTTTCATGTGTCTTTCCCTTACAATTTAATTGTTTAGGGGGGCTCTTTGATCTATAGAATTTCTCACAGCCTTATATTGTTGCTTCCAGTGCTTCCGGTACAGCCTAACATCTCCCTCCGACCCCTTTATTTTTGCACATCAGTACCTGGACCCACAAACTTTATCAGACTCAGGTTTAAGCCATTTGACAGGACTGTACCTACTATGTGGTGGTGAGGCTCCTTGTTTTTGTGATGTCAGCAGTTGGTGATACCTAGTGTCTGAACCTATGAACTCATTGGTGATGCATACTGGTAATTTGTCGAGTATATCAATGCTTTTCATTTATTAACTGGCATTAGATTATAAATAAGGGCTTTTACTTACCTACTTACTATTTGGCAGAATAGGTGCTTGATTAATTCACTTTATATAATGGTTTTGTACCTAATGAGTTGACTTGCTATCATTTGTCAAAGTTGGCAAATTCATGTATTTTAAAGTATCATTATGAACCTTGGATTAAAAGATATATCAAGAGTTTCGATATATTACAGTTTTCACTCTTGTGGAAGCTCAGATTATTCCATTTTAGGTTAATGGAAAATTTGTTCTTTTTTTTTTAAGTGGGTTACTGAGTTTTGTTGAAATCACCGTAGTAGTCTTTGATAACATCCTCAGTATCTGCTATGGCAACAATTCCAGTGTTCCATGTTCATCCTGTTGATTTTTCATGCCTGAAAATGCTATTTTTCCAATAAGCTCTGAATTTTCAGTGGAAGATGGTGTGCAATACTACAGTCTTTTTGCCAGGGGTACCCATATGTTAGTCACTGTTTCTGGGACATTTTAGTAGTTGAACACTGAACACTGGGCAAAGCAGAGTACCGAGGTGTAAACATCTCATGAGTTCCAACTGATACCCTCAATTCAAACCAGGACTATGGGGTTTTTACTTAAGTTTTCCCATATAGCATCTATATAACATCCACACCACAGACCCTTGTTCTCCAAGAATATCCCTTGTGGTACACAGATTCTAACATGACTCCTAGTGACCCTACCTTCTGTTATTTATCTTCTTATATTCTCTTTTTCCTTTATTGCAAGTCTGGCTTCTAATCATTTTGTGTATGGCAAAGATGATGGCACGGCACTTTGTGATATGTTATATAATAGAAGATGCTGTCTTGTTAGCAGACTTACTTTAGAGACTCTCTTGCTGGCATTATTAAGTGACTGTGCTGGGGAAACCACAAGGCAAGGAATACAGATGGCTTCTCAGAACTGCAGGTGGCTTCTTGAAACAGAGCATGGCCTGTGGCTGACAAAAAGAAATAAAAACAAAAACAGAAACAAAAACCCCAGACCCTGAAGCTACCTGTTTTATAGCTGCAAAGAACTGAATGCTGCTGACAGCACTGTGACTGTATAGGATTTTTCTCTAGTGAGGCCTTGAAAATTAGAAGTCACCGGTGGCCAAACTCTTGATGGCCATCTTGTGAGACCCTAAGCAGAGGAGCAGGGAAGCCATGTCTGAAGTTCCGATCCAGACAAACCGAGGTCATGTATATTATCGTAAGCCACTGCACTACGTGGTAATTTGTTATGCAGCAATAGAAAATAGTACATCACCATACTTAATTGCTTTATCCCAAATTACATATGCAGTAGTGTTAGGATAACATTCTAATTCCACCCACCTGTATGATTGCTGAAAGTGGTTTAAAAAATATTTAAAAAATGCTCTTTCCTTATTTCAAGATTTTCAAAAATAGTTGTACTATACCTACATTATCAGAGCACACAACTGTTATACAGTATATGTTCTACCTTTTAACTTACATGGAGCCCAAGTTCTGCCTGTTTACCTCTCCCTACAAATTCTTACTGCAATGGCTCACTGGTCATTTTGGTTATCAAAATCTAATTCTCCATGGGTTCTTCAGGAAGTACACTTCATATGCTTAAAAATTTACCCAATATGAAATCCTTGGCTCATGTGTTTTTCTTTTTTCCTTGAATATCTTAAATATGTTACTACATTTTCTTCTGGTATAAAGTTTTGCTATTGAAAAACCTGATGATAATCTCTTTTTCTTTGCCTTATGAGACACTCTTGACGAGATGGCCAAAGGCTTCTTTTTCCATTTAATTTAAAGTTCTGCAATTTTATTAAACACATTTTAATGTGGCGGTTTGGGTCCCTGATATTCTCAGCGACCTGGTATGCACTTTCACTATATATCAGATTCATTTTTTCTTTTCAGTTTCAGGAAAATTTTCTGGAATTATAATTTTTAATATTCCATGCTTTAGTTTCCGTTTTCAGGAAAACTTATCATTCCATTTGGACCTTCTTTATATACCTTCAATATTTATCAATTTCTATTATATGTTTTTAAAAAATTATTAAACTTCTTAGGATGTTTAATAATAGGGTTTTAATTTGCCAACTTAACCACTAGGATCATATAGGTTTCAAGTGTATATGTCTGTGATACAAGATCTGTATATTGCACTGTGTGCCTACCACCCTGTGTCAAACCATCTTCTGTCATCATATATTAGGTCCTCTCACCCCCAACTACTCCCTTACCTTCTTTCCTCTGGAAAGCACCACATACCTGTCTGTGTTCACGGGTTTCAGTTTTCTATTTCACACATGAGTGAAGTCATATGGTTCTTATTTTTTTCTGACTGACTTATTTCACTTACTATAATATTCTCAAGGTCCACCATGTTATTGCAAATGGCAGTATATTGTCTTTTCTTGTGCTGAGTAGTATTCCATGGTGTATATGTACCACATCTTCTTTATCTAATCTTCTATTAAAGAATACTTTGGTTATCTCCATGTCTTAGCCACCATGAATAATGCTGCAGTGAACATAGGGGTGCACGTATCTCCATGAACATATGAGGTCTGTCTGGAAAAATTCCAGCCATTGTTAATATAACATGAACAATTTGCCCAGCATCGATGTAACCTGGTAGCCAAGGAGAGTGGACTGGAATGTGCAGGTGTGAACAATGATGACTTCACTGTACTAGTCAGAAGGGGCAGTAGACACCATTGAATGTACCATGTGACCATTGCATTCAAAATAACTAAGCAAGTAGAGCAATGAATCTGCATCATATTTTACAATAAGCTTGAACATTCCTCTGTGGAAACTATTTGGATGATTCAGAAGGCCACAGCTATGGGCAAATGTTGATTGGCAGCTTCAGCGCGACAATGACACCCACCCATGTGTCACATCTCATGCAGAGTTTTTTTGTAAAACATCAAATCACCCAGGTGACTCAGCCCTCTTACAGCCTCGATTTGGTGCCCTGTGACTTCTGGCTTTTCCGAAAACTAAAATCACCTTTGAAAGTGAAGAGATTTCAGATTATCAATGAGATTCAGGAAAATATGAGGGGGGCAGCTGATAGGGATTGGGAGACCACGTAAGGTCCAAAGGTGCCTACTTTGAAAGGGACTGAGGCATCATTTTCCCATGTTCAATGTTTCTTGTATCTTCTTCAATAAATGTCCCTGTTTTTCATAGTACATGGCTAGATACCTTCTGTACAAGCCTCATATTTTTTAGTTTTTCTTTTAATCTCATTTTTTTTCAATTCCTTCTAATCTATTTTAAGTGTTTTATTTACCTTCTTTTTTCTTAAGTCATTATCTCTCATGCTGATTTGTCCTTTTGTTCTCCCCAGATTAGTGTAAATTTATGAAATTATTTTTCTTTTCTTTCTAAAATTCTTTAGTTTTCAAAATCTTATTTTTAAACTTTTCTAATTATGATTTATTTTCAACTCTAATATAATTTTATTAATTCTTTTAGGCTATTTGAAATAGTAACGTACAATTTTGATACTTTCCACTAATATTTCTTGAATGTTTTCATTGATTGTAAGAACCTTATATGGATCTGTAGTATTTTTGAATTATTATCACTGCCTGAGATTTAACTTCAGTCCTTCTCTGTTGCTCTGTTGCTATTTTTATGTGAATTCATACTTTTCTGAACTTTTAGAAGGAAGCATGGTTCATAGATATTTTCTAAATTCATATAGATTTCCATTCTTTTTTTTAAATCACATAAAACAACATGGAATATTGATTTTATAATTTCCTGGTTTTCATCCCTTCTCTCACTTTTATTTTTACTTTTCATATTTTGTATGTATTGTCACTTTTCTGTTCTAATTTTGATTGCATTCTTCGTGATTTTTTCTTGGCGTGATACACTCTGCCTACAGGAGCCCCTGACTGATCTGTTTTCCGAGGTTTTAGGGCTACACTGCTCTTCAGAACTTACAGTGGATGCCCTATACCCACCTGATACTGGATAAGAACACCTTCGTTTTTAACTATTGATCTCAAATTAGCCAACCATATCTTTCAGTGAATAACATTTGACTATTTTGAGATTCTCCAAATTTCACGTTTGACAGACACTCCATTGCTTCTATCTTCATTCTGAACAGATGCTGTCACCAGCCAGGTCACCACTCTTTATGCATTGTGGTTCTTGGTTAGTCCTTGCCATCCAGTGTTGTTATAAACATTTCCTATGGTTTTGGATTTGCTATCCAGTTGCCTACTTTGTCTAGCTTGTATTACCAGAGCATCCAATGAGATATTAACACTGTGCCTCCAACCTCCCAAAATTATGTGCTCTTTCTCTTATCTAAAACCCAACTCAATCTTCTGTATATTCTTTATAACTTCAGATCTCCTACTTTCTTTGGCTACACCAAATCCTTTGGTACCTCCACTCCTTTTTACTTTTCACATTTCTAAATCTTTTCCTGTGCAGTTGGAAACCTGGGGTTAATCAAGCACTTTGAAGTGTTCAGTAGTCCCATCATTTACTTGGCTTCTTGTCCTTTTTCTGAACAATTTCTGTCAAAGTCCCATTTGCATTTTAAGCTAACTTTCATACTTCTTTACCTCTATCCTATCTGTCTATCTCAAACATCACTGCAGATTGACAAATGTGGTTGTTTGACTCTATTAGAGACATAATTCCCAAACTCTTTCAAATAATCAAGGGTTGAGTTTTTAATGTTCGTTGGTAAATCTTTTATTTATCACCATTTTCACCCTTTCAAGTTATCCATAGCAAATTCTAAATTATTACCAGCCTTCTAAAGCCCTCTAAGTCACTCCTCTCAGCTATAAACAGATCACCCTTTTCACTATTCCCAAGGAAAATAGACTCTGTCAGATACTATCTCTTTTCCTTATTTATAACCCTAACTTTATTCAACTCTTTTCCCTTCCCATACATTTTTTCACTGCCCTCTGTGCACGTAACCTTACAGTTAACCCTAACTCCAGCCATATCCCTCATTTTGTATTTACTTCTCCATGCATTGCCATAAGGCCTTCGCCCCTCATGACTCTACTGAAAATACAGTCCTTAGTGTCCCCTGGATTCCCAAGAACTAAGCTCCATGGACTTGCTTCCTTCACAGCCTTCCGTGCTTAATACATGATTTTATTTTACTTATCATTTACTTTACATTAAAGCATTCTAAGGATTCAGGGTTTCTTTTTTCTTTTTCTAATTGTGTATTCAATGTAAAGGAATGGGATTTTCTGTAGCATGTTTTTACATGAACTCCTCATTGTTGTTGTTTTTAATGTTTTTTGCTTCCTTAACACTAATTCACCTTCCCTTTTCAAGTCCATCCTATGCTATTTCTCTTCCACTTTTACGCCCTGCCAGTTCTTTGGCGGTTTTCAGCCTTCTTCCCTATGCTTTGTATATTCTCACTCTGCATGTTATCCCTAGTTTCATCCATTGAATTTATGCCCTTTCTCCCCCATCTTTATTCTTCATTGACCTAGTCCAAAACTTCATGTTGTCTGGCCAACACAATTTTACTTAGCAAGCCCCACAACCTTTTGTGTCTTCAATAAATAATATGACTAGTTTTTACGCACCTTAATATTCTTAATAACTCAAACATAAATAGGTCCTTAATATAAGAATGAATTGGTACCGAAGAGTACTCCTTTAGAATCCTAAAGAATAGAGTGATATATCCGTTTTCATTTATAGAAACTTAATAATATGCAGATAATTTTATGGCTGGAAGTTTGAGCTTCACCTGTATGCATGCACGTAGCCATTGTCTTGTAGAGACTTGTGTAGGAACCAGGGTTATTTTACATGTGATATAAGAATTAAAATTCACAGAATCATTTATCTTTCTTGAGGGAAAAGGGAAATACTTATAATTTAATTTGTCATGAAGATCTTGTTTCTGTAATGGGTGAAATAAATTTAATGAACTATTTAATGGGAGTGCTTTTCTCATCTGAAGTATATTCTGAGAAATGTGAGAAGCCATGACTATAAATCCACACCATACTTCATTAGGACTATTTACAGAAAACCTATTTTTCATCTTTAATGATCCAGCATGAATAATTTAATGTATTTATTCTTTAATCTTTATAATTTGTTCAGAATAGTTATATTCATTTCAGAGGAACCTTTAAGCAAATACTACCTTTTCTACTTCTTGTCGTTTTAATCATGTATTGGAAATAGCCACCTAAACACCTTTTGTATTTCCAGATTGGACTCTGAGTTCAGATTGGAAGATTCTACTGGCTATGTATTTTTCCTCTGGGAAAATGTTGATTTCCACAGGGTTTTGTCTCCTGGGTACACACAGCAAAGTGTCAGGACTTTTTGTCTTTACTGAATCTATTGTGGGAACTCTGCTTTATTCTGCCCAGAAATGGGGAAAACGTCGGTCCCAATTCTGGTGGAGATTTATGCCCAGAACTCTCCAGCATTATTGGATAATGATGAATCTCCAAAAATCCCTTTGGCTTCTGTATGTGGTCTCTTGTTCTTTAGAAACTAGAAACTAACCCATGGAGGTAAGTAGGGGCAGGCATTAAACTACCTCCTTCAGTTTCCTCTTTTCGCAAAGCTTTACGTGCCCCCCCCTTTAGTGAAACATGTTGCAGATAGACACCAGAGGTAGATGGGCAGACTTTGTGAACCCATTCTCCAATATCTTTTTTGATTTTCACTTTATAGAACCATATAGCTGCACACAAATGTGTGCTAAATGGAGGAGTGTAAGAAAGGAATAATAAAATATTTGGTTTATATCCTTTTCTAACATATGAAAATTAGGAATGTGTTCTCTTTACCATGGAATTTGGTCCGTGATTATATTTAACATTTCTAATTTTTTCCAATAAAATAATGTGAAATTTGGCAAATACTGGATGTGATGAAGTACTTTGGTGATGGGCAGCTTATTAGAAGCCTATAAAATACATGCTCTGTAATAGTTTACCTCTATAATAAAAATCTACATTTTTCAGGATTTTTTTTTTTTTTTACTGCAAGTGACAAATTCAGTTCCTTAGTTCTGGTTTTACAGCTTCATTTACGAAGCTTCAGCCAATTATTGTCCCAATTTTCTGTCTTTGATAGGGGCATCTCACATACTTGAGGAAAGAATTGAACATTCAAATTCTGGAACGTAGAGGGATCAAGGGGTCTCCAGAAGAGCTAGTAGGCAGGTCGCAAACAGCGTGATAGCGCACCATTTATTTCCTAACCCTCCTTCTGTGCTTCATCCCCACTCTCTCACACTGTACTCATGCTTCCTACACGTGGCAGAAAATAGGCTGCTCTCAGCTCTGAGTTTCATATTTAGCACTCGCACCAGAGGATAGGCTCTCTGGCCCATTTTTTTTTTTTTTACCTAAACACCTAAACTTTTACTTAAGCACTAAAATGTCTTTTTTCATTATTAAATTTATTGGGGTGACTTTGGTTAATAAAATGATACAGATTTCAAGTATACAGTTCTACGATATATCATCTGTATATTGCATTGTGTACCCACCAGCCAAAATCATATCATCTTCTGTCACCATATATTTGACCCTCTTTATCTTTTACTGTCCCCTTCACTCCCCTTTGCCTCCGGTAACCACCATACTGTTGTCTATGCCTGAGAGTTTTCATTTGTTTGTTGTCATTTTTTGTTCATTTCCTGCTTTCAGTTTTATGTCCCATATATGAATGAAACCATATGGTTCTTGACTATTTCTGTCTGACTTATTTTGCTTAGAATGATATTTTCAAGATTCATCCATTTTGTTGCAAATGACAGTATTTCATCTTATAGTAGCAACATAGAATAAAGAGAGAAAAGTGTATTTACTAGACATTCGTAATATTTATCTTTTATCATTCCTGTTTTTCAACCCAGACCAGGGCAAAACATGCTCCTTATGATAAATAAACAAAATCTTCCCAGCAGTGTTTCTAAAAGATGCAGTAAAGTCGAATTGTTAACACACACACACACACACACACACCACATACTGTGCACTAGCTTCCTCAATAACCTAAGAATTTCTTAACCTTTTTTGTCTTAAAATTTATTGTGATAATCTTAATGAACTTTTTAGTAAGTTTTCTTAAAGTGGAAGTCAGATTGGGCAATAAGCTAGACCTAGTCCTAGAATTCCATTAGTTGTTTTTGAAAAGATGAGTCCAGCAATGACCCAGTCACCTCATAAAGTAGATGCTTTAATAATAAATTATCAATTCAATTTGGTTATATAATTATTTTCTTCTTTCTAAATTCTTAGATGATTACCCTCTTGTGTTTCTGATTTATTGCAATATTACAATTCAATTTTTTGAATTTTTTCAGTAATGTCAATAGCTGTTTCTATTTATTATTGACATTATGCTTATACTAGATATTTAAATCTATAAGTAACTTTAAATATATATGCATACATGTATATAGTATTTTTATTTTTTCTCCTAAAAATACAAAAAATTTATGAACATCTAAATTTTAGCAATAAAAAAATCTCTGATAATAGTTACAAATAAGAAGAGATAAATGAAAAAAGGAACAATCTAATTGTATAGTTTAATCTTAAGAGTAATGAAGATGTTTATATAAAAATATATTCTAGCTTTAACAACTTGTTGAAATGCTTTATCATTCAGTACATTTTGCTTATTTTGGAAGGTCCCTGCCTTTCTTGATCTGCTTTAAAGAGCACTTGTTTCATTCTTATTTTTTTCATTCTTCTGTCTTACTCAGTTTCCTTTAAACAGTAATTTATTGTTCTCTGGAATTTCTGTCTTTGACAGCATGTTTTTAAGAATTTTAAAATTTACTGCTTAGATATGACCTCAGTGTGTAAGAAAAATGTTCTTGCCCTTTGAATATTAGGAAAACATTTTAATCCTCCGTATTCTTCAAGAATGAAGACTGACTTCTCTAGAAGTTTGCCCGAGCCTCTCCAAATATATAGGATCTCATTTATGATCTTCTTAAGCCCCAGGGAGCTCTACTTTAATGTTTCTTTTGCAAATATTGTGCTATATTCCTCAGCACACCTGGATAAATGTGCCGTGGCCATCTATTAGCTGAAAACCTTTTAGGCATCTTATGTAAAAAAAAAAAAAAAATCAAATTTACATTTGTTGTTCATGATTGTATCGATCAGATTCTGAGAAGGAAACAGCCTGCTCAAAAGTGGTGATTGAGAAGACTTTTGAAGGTAATATTTAAAAAGTATGATCATTAATAAAGGACGCTAACAAGGAATGATGGAATGTTCAAGGATAGTAACAGTGAGGAGCTTTACTGCTCCTAAACCTGAAGGGCCAAAGAACAGACAAGAGCTGTAGAAGAGGCTGCCAGACAGGAGCTGTGTCCTATGATAGTGAAACATAGTCACAGCCAAATAAATGTGTAGCAAGGAGGCATCCAGGAAATAAGCACTCCAGTTGTCCTGTGCAACTCTCCTGTTACTTGAATTGTTTCTCATGAGCCATATCCAACCAGCAGCGAAACGGAAGAAGCATGGAGACATCAGGTCCCACAGACCTCCGGAGCAGCACAGAGGCACAGAGCAGCATGGAGAGGCATAGTCAGTGGACCTAGTGGACACAGAGACCATCCATAACAATACTAAATGTACGACATTTCAGTCCACTTTGTTGCCACAAATTATAACCACAAACTGCTCAAGTTTTACTACATACTTGATTGAGAAAAACAGTACTGTGGATGCCACATTATAGGACCTCTGGCTCTTTTATACACCTATAATATCCATGTATTATCTCTAAATTAATCCCCATAATTAGAGAGACCATATCTTCTTGAATCTTTATGCCTAATAGAATGACTGTCCTTGAAATGTTCTTTTACATTATTTCCTCAAAGCTTGGATATATTACTTAACAACTCCATGTGAATACTCTCTGTAAAGTAGTAATTTTTCACTTGTTTTGTTTAAGAATTAAATAAGATCTGAACATAAAACATTGAACATGTTTCTTGACATATCACATACATTCAGTAAGTACTGATTATTGTGTTTTTGGCTTTGAGGAATGCTACAATAAATTGCATTATGAAACATATATCTGAATGTTTTACTGCATGTAGATGAGAATCTCCCTATTTGTAAGGCTATAAAAATTAATTTCACACGTTTTATATATTTTAAGTACATTTTAAATATTCATTTATTTATATTTTCCCATCAGAAATGTTATAACTCATTATCTTGCATCTAGCTTTGGCTTCAAGAAAGCTCACAGTCAAATGTGCTCCTACCTCACACATCTTGTAGTAGCTCCATGCTCACATGTCTGTAGGCACTGAATTTTAAGCTATTTTTTTATTTTATACAATCATTTATTGTATGATTTTATTTATAAAAGTTCCTTTAAAGGAGTTATAAACATACAAATGATATATCTTCCTGAGACTTGGATTTTAATTATGTGAAAACTTGGGAAGAATGCCTTATGGAGATAAGGCATCCCTGGTGATAATAGACATTAAGGGTACAATTAATGCTTATAAAATTAATTTAAATATCATTCTTTTGATGATGCTAATTCTTTATTTTTGAAGTTCTGTGGGATGAATAAATGAAAACAAATATTTGAGTCAAGTTGGACTAAATTTTCACTTTCTTTGTCAATGAAATTCCTCTTCTTTTTTTGAAGCTGAACAACCGAATTTAGTACCATTAGAAAAAGTCTTAAATGTTGTTTTCTAAAACTATTCATACAGCACCACATTTTTCTGAGTCTTTTCTTCAATGCAAATATAATAGACTTAAAAACAAAAATTTTTGATAAATGCTGATACATGATCCCAGGCTGCATATAGGGCTAGATGGGTAGTAGCTGCCTACGGGACTTCTAATCTGTATTCTGGTAATTATTAATTTAAATGAAGACATCCTTTTTTGTCATATTTTACAAGAATGTTTAATGTGTTGATCTGTAAATAATAGTATTTCAAATTCACAGAAAAATTGCTTTCCATTTAAAATAAAGAGAAAAATCACACTAAGTAAAACATGGTAAAACATACATCTTCACACAGAGGAATCCAAGACCTACATTGTTCACAAAGGACAGATGGTTGTGGATCACGGTGAATAATTGTTTGTGCTCGGTTCACAATTTAAAGCAATTGGTTTCAGATATGCTGCACAGAATTTTACTAGTGGACTTTGCCGCCTTGATCATCATCATCCCATTGCAAGCTGGGAATGCAATTTGCCTGTAGAGAAGTGAGATATTATGACAAAAATCTTGAGAAGAAATCAGTTAAAAATATAGCTGGCTTCACTATGAGCAAGTCCCCCAACAATGACACACAAAAGTGTTCCCTTTTAGTAGCAAATGCAAAAAATATTGATTGCCTCTAAAGTATGTCATTTGCCATTTTGCATCAAAGCACTTTAAAACCTTTTAACACCATGGAAGTAGAAACTAATGTACATTAAATGTACTTTCTGTGGTATAATTTTCTTCAGAATATTAGATTAGATCTTAGATATAGAATAATTATTGCATATCATGCACACTTTCACAAATTTAGTAATTTTTTCTTTTAGTTCCTGTCATGACTTCTATGGTATAAATAATCACAAAGAAGTTTTTCTTTTCACCCTTCTCCTGATAAAGAGTAAATCATAATTTAAGATGCTTTGCCTTTAAAAGTCAGGTGTGCAACAGATTCATCTTTGGATGAAGATTGTTAAACATTCTACTGCCACTTAGAGATGAAACCATGTATATAGGTTTTAAAACTTGATAATTTAAATAATCAAAAATACTTAAATGTGTTCTAAATCTTTGATAAACCTGTGTACCTCTGATAGATGTTAAGAACCTTAATAACGCAGGACTACATGTATGCATAAGCAACCCCATAACAACATTTTTTATGTCATTGTTCATTACTTCTATATTATTTAATGATATTGATCATAACATGCTAAAGCACAGCCCAAAATTTCTAAATTTCTCCCTCACTTAAAATTTACATTTAGGCTGTTTCATGTTCATAAAATATGTCAAGGCATTATATGGTCAGAGCGAATTACAAAACTGCTGAAGACTTTAGGTGATTTTGCAAACAAGATATGCAGATATTCTTAGCAGCATTTATTAAGTTATTTTTCTGAAAACAATAAAAATGCCATTGTAATTATGTGACGTGTATTTTAAAATGTATGGTAAGAAGCCTTTTCCTTCATGTTGCAAATGCATTTAGAAAGATAAAGGGTATGTTTCTTAACTTTTTAAAATAAGGGATACACTATGCTGTTTGTTATTAAAGATAAATGTTATATGTCTCCTTTTTTTTTGTCAGGTAGATACTATGCCTGTTGATGTTGTGCATTTCTAATGTATTCTCTTTGTGCCCCCATCTCATATAGCCTTGTGACAGTATTCTCTTACTAGATCATCATTTATTCAGTCATTAACACATTCCTTTTTTTAAATTAATATAGCACCTACATGCTGGGTTCCCAGGTGTTAAGGTGGTCAATTAGGATGATAAGTCAAGCTGAAAGGTAGCAATCAGGTCTCTATTTACTTGCTGTGACAGTGCAGTCAAGAAGCAAACCATGGCTCCAGCTATCCTTCTTCACAGAATAACACCAGGTAATGACCCGTGGTCACAACACAGATGGGGAAATTGTCCCATTGCCGAAGAACCTTCACAAAACTCTTGCCTTTTATGGACCTGGGGGTCAGGAAGGAGAGTAGAAGAAAAAGGGCCAGGAATGGAAATGACTGAATTAGAACTGGTAGTCTTGCCTCATCAAGGCCCCAGATCAGGAGTCCTCCACAGAGGCAGCTGGGAGCAGGAATGCAGATATGCGTGTGAGCCTGGCTGGCCTGGTGGGCCTGAGTGCGCCCTTGCCTGCAACTCCTTCTCCTGAACTGCAGAGCACTGGCTGTGTGCCCTTCTGATGTGGGCAGGGCAGCTTCCCCACAAGAAGCCTGCCAGGCAAAGCCTTGGGATTGCGTATGGTCGGGCCTGAAAGATTAGACACATGATTTTGGCCTGGTCCTGGACTTTTCATTCCATGATATGTTCTAGTAAGAATGAAAGGACATACTTAACATAGTCTCTGTTCTTTAGGGAATTAAAATTTGTCAAGTACAATTTTTTTCTTTTTTGCATAATCAAAAATACATTCTGCAGTAATAAGTTTTATAACTGACACAGTAAGATCTTAAAGTGAATATTTTATTTGCTTATTTGTTCATTCAACAAATAATTATTGAGCACCAGTTCTATTTTAGACACCATTTCAGGAAATGCAATGAGGAATATAACAGACTTACGACCTAGGCATATACCTGTGAAGCCCCCATTATTCACTGAATGACATCATATCCTTTAACTGGGCATTAGAATCATTTAATTGTATGATCCCAAACTCAGTTTATACCAAAAAGTTTCCAGTGAACACCTGGAATATACCCCTTTTCCCACACTCTAACACCCTACTGCAACTAACAGGACTTAACTGACTTTTTAAGACAAATTAAAGATCCACTTCGTGTACCCTGACTTCCTCGAAACTTTCATCATGGGCACCTCCTTAACACCCAGCTTACCACCTAGTAACATCCCATCATCTTCAAACAGCATTGGTAGTACCTATCATAATGCACTTTGTTTTAATTATGCTTTAACTTATCACCATATAAAATCATCGCTCTGTTAATGTGAGACTAGTTCACCTCTTCAGAATCCTGAATAGCATGTTTGTCAGTACTATGCATGCAGTGAGAACATAAAATACATGTATGAAACTTAATTCATTTATTTATTGTTGTTCAAATACAGTTTTGTCCATTATCCCCCCACCCCTCCCATCCTCACCACCTACCCTCGATCCCACCCCACCTTGGCTTTGTCCATGAGTCCCCCATGATGTTCCTTGACCACCCTTCCCATTTCCTCCCTCATCCTCCCCTCCCCCTCTCCTCTGTTACTGTCAGTTTGTTCTTCACTTCAATGTCTCTTGTTACATTTTGCTTGCTTGTTTATTTTGTTGATTAGGTTCCACTTATAGGTGAGATCATATGGCATCTGTCTTTCACTGCCTGGCTTACTTCACTTAGCATAACGCTCTCCAGCTCCATCCATGCTGTTGCAAAGGATAGTAGTTCCTTCCATCTTTCTGCTGTGTAGTATTCCATTGTGTAAATAAATGTACCCAGTTTTTTGATCCACTCATTTACTGTTGGGCACCTGAATAACATGTTTGTCAGGACTATGCATGCAGTGAGAATATAAACTACATCTGTGTAACTTAATATAGTATTTTAGCAGATAGGGAAAACTTGTTTAGGTAAAAATTCAGTTTTCATTACACTAGAGCCAACAAAAACATGGAAATGGTAGACAAACGTAGATATCCTAGATTAATTTCATTAATAAAATATATTGAGATATGGAGACAAGAATACCCCACCACCACACATGCACTATGTACACATAGAAATGAGAATTAAAGTATAGCAACAACAAAAATCTATATATAAAGCAGACCAAAAATAAAGAAATACCTTGTTGCTATGAGAGAGGGGCTGGTATTGGCAGTTCACAGTTTCGTGGAGGCTGTAGAAAACACTTGACTCTTGAGTCAGAGACAGAGGACTTAAATATTAATGGTACAGTAAGAAGCATAAACATTGGCCCATTTTTTCTCAGTTCCCCTTGTCTTCAGGTCTCAGAGGTGATAGGAATGGGGCTATATACCGGATGCCTGCACATACAGGTGGCTTCTTTACTGAAAAGTAACTGAGCTGAAGGATCCCAAAACGTGAGCATAAGGGGGATGTGTGCGTGAGAATAAAAGGAATGACAGTATGATATTTTAAAACTGTTTGCAGTTACCATACAGGTGGGGCACTGTTAAAATCATTATTCTAAGATTATTGAATGTGCAGTTTGGGATAAAGTAAGTGAGTATAATGGGAAAATTCATTTTCATTTGCTCTGTAACATATTACCACAGATATAATAGCTTAAAACAACACATATTTATTATATAACAGGTTCTTATGAGTCAGAAGTGCACTTACGGCTTAAAAGAATCCTCGCTTTTTATTCCATTAGGGCTTGATCAGAGTTCACGTTTAAGCCCACTGACCCAGTGCAGACGCCGGCTCGGGATGCTCAGTCGGCGTGTGGTGTGTGACGCTTGCAAGTCTGCCCCATGTTCTGCTCCAATTGTTCCTGAAAGGGTTGAGCCTAGCACAGGTTCATGGCCTTTCCCCCGCTCAGACCAGACTGACTCTAATGCACATTCCTAGTGTAGGGCTCTTACTACAGGACAAGTGGGTCCCGCACCTAGTTCTGGACAGTAGTGTCAGAGTTCTGCTCAGGGAAAAGCAGACCTTAAGTTCAAAGTGATCTGCAACTCTACTTGTGAGGACAGATCTTATTTGGCACAGAGGGGAGAAACATGTGACAAAGAGCATTGATGAACAAGGGAGACTTTGGCGGAGAGAAGTTACCAGAAGGCTGATAGCTGTATGATAAAAACAAATGGCGTAGAAACCAGATGTTTAATCGAGAAAGAGACAGAAAGAGGCAGAGCCAAGAAGAAGCCTCCTAGGATCACAATAAAGGCTTATATCGAAAAGGAAAATCCCTTCAAATGAACTAAACTTCCACCTTATGAAACTGGAAACAAAGAAACTAAAACCAAAGCAAGCACAAGGGAGGACATCATAAAGATCAGTGCAGACATAAAGGAAATAGAGAATAAAAGAAAAATAGAGAAAGTCACCAAAACTAAAATATATTTATTTAAAAGGTAAGCAAAATTAGCAAACGTTTAACTAAACTGATCAAGAAGAAAGAAAAGTCAGAATTACTAAAACCAGGAAAGAAAGTAGGGACATCACTTTTGATCTTGGAACAGTAAAAAAGTAATCATAATGTAGTAATATTATAAACAACTAAATGCCAGCAAAGTAAGTAACATGGATGAAATGACTAATTCTTAAAAAACACAAATTGCCAACAAAGATTCAAGAAGAAATAAAAAGAAATCTGAGTAAAATTTTGAAAATTACAGGTAAAATCTGTAATTAAAAAGCTCACAAAGGATATCCCATGTTCAAATTCTTCAGTGGTGAATTTTGCCAAACATTCAAAAAACACTAATTAATTCCTTTTTCCTAAACTCTTCCAAAGATTAGAAGAGGAAGCAACACTTTTCAAATTATTTTATTGAATTGTTAATATCCTGATGCTAAAACCAGACAAAGGCAGTGAAAGAAAACTATAGATCGATATTTGTTATCAACATAGATGCAAAATTTTTTGATGAAATACTACAAACCAAATTCAAAATATATAAAAAAGGTTTGTATACCATGAAAAGATGAAACTTATTTTAGGGATGTAAGTTGTTTTAATGTCTGTAGATCAATTAATGTAATACACCGTAATAATTAAATACAGGATAAAACCATATGAGTATCTCAATTAATGAAGAAAAATCATTTGAAAAAACCCAACACTCTTTCCTGATTAAAAAAACAAAACAAAAGTCAATGAATTAGGATTAAAGGAATGTCCTTAACCTCAGAGAGGGCTTTATGAAAAATACAGTTAAAATCTATTTAATGGAATATGATTGAATAATAAAAAGAAATATTGTACCCAAAATGGATGAACTTCAAAGGAATTATGCTAAGTGAAAGAAGTCAGTCATGAAAAACAGAGTATTGTTTGACCTCGTTTATATGCATTGTGCAGACTAGGCAAATATGTAGAGACGGAGAGCTTAGCGGTTGATTAGGTCCATAGGCGGAATGGGGAATAACTGCTGACGGGTGTGGGGTCTATTTTATAGAGGACTTAAATGTTCTAAGATTAGATTTCAAAAATAGTTGCACATCCTATGAATCTATGAAAGAATGAAGAATTGTGTACTTTTAATGGGTAAATTTAATGAATTATATCTAAGTAAATTGTATCTTAATAAATATGTTTGAAATATTCACACTCTTCGAAGGGCATATGTCATATAATGAGGACTGGGAAGACATGGCAATTTTAAATTTGTCAGCAGGACTCATAAGACAGTCTTTGGTTCGTACAATGTCTATTGCCTTAAAGGAGCTGTGCCAAAGCAGAAGAGTCATCAAGTTTAACATATTATGTTTCTTGTATAAGAAGTTTCTTTTTTAAATATGTGATAATTATAATATTTTCTGATACCGCTAAAGGGATATGATGAAGAACTTGGAATTTGGATTTCCTGTTTTCCCTTCAAACAAGTCTATATCAGTTTCAGTTGAGGATTTCAGAAAAGGAGGCAGGAATAATACTTGTTCTGGGTGTAAAGCAATCCAAGTAATCTGCTTATGGTACCAAATCCTTTAATTAATGCTGATCAAATTGATGGTATTTAAATGAGTTAATCAGAAGATTTAGCATTTTTTTTAAACTCTACTACTGAATTAATATCTAACCATAGGGTATTAGCCATATAAAATAAACTACTAAGCAATATGATATTTGATCTTGAAGCAGCCTAAACCTTGGAAAAACTAGACGCCATCCAGGAAACAGTAAAGCTTTTGGCTATTTAAAAGTGTTTCAGTTGGAAATAAATAAATTGTATAACATAATCTCCACAGGGTGGAGGAGCTTTGTTTCATGGGCTTCTACATTGCCAGTGTAGAGCCTTGCCTGGCACAGAGTAGATGCTCTTTGCACGTGAATGTTTATGTCCTTATCAAACATAAGCTCATATATGGATTTCATGACATTGTGTAGAGAAGGAGAAATCCTGTAAAGAAAAATATCTCTAATTTGGACATGTCAACACAGTTTACAGAAGACTTATGTGACTTTTAGATAAAAGATTTACTTTAGAAATTCAGGATTCCCTGTGATAGCACCACTGTGGTTTATATAAATAAACATAAAGTTACAAAATGTAAGAATATAGCTGACATTAAGGCATTATTGTTGTGACTATTTGAAAGGCCAAAGAAATATCTATTAAGTATTAAAAGTGCAAAGATGCAGATTAAAAAGAAATTAGGTAACTACATGTCACTGTATGGAGTAAAGACTTAATCATCTACCTCTACAGGTGACTCTGTGGCCGCGTGACCTATGATAGTATACTGGAAATATTTTTATTTAGACAATCGTACATGCTGAATGAGGTAGGTTTTGTGTTTGAGCTGTGGTTATAGTTATGATTAGGGCTATTCGTTCATGTTGAATGCTTTTCACTTGATAATAGTGTTTTAAATGATCTTTTCAAATAAAAATAACTTGAGCTGGGAGAAAGGGCCCTTAGAGTTGTACAAATATGGCAAAACATGTGGCTCCACACAGGATGAAAAACATTTAAAACATGACCAAAAGCTCTTGAGTTGTCTATGGAGGCAAAATATGATTTATACACATATATGCTGAAACATAGTACAAAATTATTTATAATAAAATGAATGGGACATGAATTGTGTATTATGTGTTTACATTATTGAATTCATGTCAAATCATTTTTATCAGCATATTAATTCTTTGCATTTCTTTAAAACACAGACCATCTGTAAAATATAGTGTGATTTTAACATAGACCATGTTATTTTAAAACTTCAGAGAGAGAGATGGAAAAAGCACAAGATATACCCAATCAACCCATTTTAAAGTACTCAAAATTTTTTTGCTTGGTGTAAATTGATTCTTCTACGACTATGTATGCTTCCATCAAATTCAAGTACATCCCTTGATGAGAGCTACCTCAAATGGGATTTTTGGATCTTATGGCAAGCAAAAGTAATTGCTTTTTATGTTTTTGATAAACCTTTCTATTTAAACTCTTTTACATATATGTGTTGACATTTACTGTTTTATTTTCAAGTATTCCTCAAGTTTCTGTCCTGGGTTTTCTATTCTAATCCCTCTCCCTTAGCAATTTCATAACTTTAAGTAGCACCCTATATAGAAAATTGCTAGGCCTATATGTTCATCTTAAAGTTCTTTTTCAATGTCTATTTATATCTGGCAAGTAGATTTCTTCATATAGAGGACACCTCAAATTGAATATATCCTAAATTTCCTCTAAATTATTTGTTATTGTCTTTCACAATTTTACTAATGATACAATATATTTTCAGTCCTCTGAGTATAGAATATATTTTGATTGCTAATTCATTCTACCCTCCCAGTTCGATTAATTGTCAAGTCTTGTTGAGTCTTGCCAGTCTTTTATCTTGTCTTCTGTTTTCTATGACCACCATTCTATTTTATGTTCCTATTATCATTATCAAGTTTACACAAAACAACTTCTGACTGGTTCTCCCATCTTCAGTTCTCCCCATTCCACTGCATGTTTTTCATCCTCCCTTTTTTATGCCACCACCTTTTTCCATGCCCAAATTCTGCCTCCCTGTTCAAGGGATAGGAAAATTGTCAAACTTCCTAATTTCCCCTATAGGAACCATTATTTTCTTTGAATTCTCAAAGCTCTTAATTTATGCTTCTGACACATGTTTTTCTTTTAATTTTTACAGCCTATGTATATTCCCTATTTCTTTCACCACAGTGTAGGTTTCTTGACAGAAGTGTTTATGTCTGTTTCACTTTGTGTTCTTCATACATTTCACAAGTTCTAGGCTAAACTTTTGTACTTAGTGAGTAACTGAATTGATTCCATCCTTGATTATGTTGCGTTTTTTGAATAAAATTTAGTTTATGGCAATATATTGATATTACAATTAATGGCTAATCCTAAAACATTATTATTTCCCCTATTTTCTTAAATAGTAATAACTGTCAGTTTTGTTAAATTGAAATGTTGTCTTTGATAAGAGTCCTCTGTAAATTCCAGATGATGTCATTCAATTCTGCAGACATAGCTTGATACTTTTGCAATCAAATGAAACTCTATTCCCTTGTTTTTTCATGACTGCTGAAATGAGAACCTAAAGCATTTTCTTTTCCATTCTGTTTATACTAGAAGAATATCTTTTGATCTGCAGCAGTGGTCTCTCTTTGAACAACCTGCCCAAAATTGCTTTACTTTGTTTTAATAGCAACAAACACATGGTTACAGTACTCATTTAATACTGAGTTCCCAAAGTATATAGAGCAGCAGCTCTATGAATTCCTACTGATCAAGAAAAGGATTCATCCCCAAATCAGGAATAGGATGGAAATGAAAATAGGGTTCAAGTGGTATCAGATGTGAGGACAAGAGGGATTTTAGGATCAGGAAATGAAGGAGTTCAAGTCCAGTTGTGTCTCATGAAAGAGGAAGAATGAGGAGAGGCCAGCAAGCAGTGAACATCACAGATTCTTCACCTAGTGATCATACTGCCCTTTCATCACCAAGCAGATGTAATCTGAGTGCCCCCAGAAGGAGAAGTGTAGGTGAATTTCCTCTCCTATCTGAGAAGGAACAGAGTTACTGGAATTAGTTTATAAACCTGTGACCAGAAAAACGCCAAATGTAAAAAAAAGGGGGGATTTTTTTCATACAAACATTGAGAAAATATTATTAATCATGAGGAAATAGTGAAATGGGAGATTATAGATAAATATGCTGAAGTATCCTATATCCTATACTTAGAGAATGAATTTATAGATTTTGAAATATGTATATCCATTATTACTGAAATTTATTTTCACCTAATTTTAAACTGTTTTTGGATTTTCTCTGTTAAAAAGTCTCTAAATATTTTTCTTAAAATATACCTATTTTTATAAGCCTTGCTTTGTCATGAATTATGTTTTGTTGCTTTACAAACCCGTTGAAATATGTTCTTTTTGTTAATTTTACTCAACACAATTCAAATATTTGCTTTAAACAAACATTTTAAAAAGCTGGTTAAAATCGTTCAAAAGATTTTTTTGAATGTAAAAGTTATTACAAAGCAACTGTTCAGTAACTTAAGCATAAGTGGATTTAACACACAAATGTAATTTTCTTAAAACGTGGATAAAACCCATTCAAATTATTAGATGATATTTAACATACTGAAAACACATTGTCTTCACTCTCAGACAGTCTGAGCCTCTCTTAAGGAGATGGCATTCTCTTCAGTTTTTTTTAAAAGCCTTGCCTAGGTAAGTTTCAAGTTTCTCTTAACGCACTGTCTGTAGATCTCCACTCTGTGCCAGTGCCAGTGGATGCCTGCCCATGGTGCGCTCCTGGAAATCAAGAAGCTCTGCTCTGCGCCTGCGCATGCACCTGCATGAAGAACCCAGCCCCCTATAAGGCAGATCCAGCAGCAGTTTGGGGAGGAGCCTTGCTTTCCGTTAATATGTGATGCCTACATGCATCAAGCTTCCTGCCTTTCTCCTTTTCCTCTACCTTGTTTTCAGTAAACCTCCTCTTTTGAATCAGTTTCACCTCCTCTCTTGATTTTTATCTTGGGGGTAGTGAGGCAAGAACGCCTTCGTCGGTGATAACTCTATTAAGCCTAAGAATCTGAGAGATTCCAATTGCTTCTTGGCTTTTTGGCTGAGATCAAGCAGAGTGCCCATTCTTATCAGTTTAATATCTGATATGTCCTCTACTTGAGGACTATATATTACCTGGGTTTTCGGAGCAGAGATAGGATCTTGCTCCAGCCATTTCACGCATCAATCTGGTATTTCAGTACTTCCTGGATGGCGCACCCCATAGGGGGAAAAGAAAAAAAAAAAGAATCTGAGAGATTCCAAAGCTACTAAATTATGGCTAAATATTAAAGACACTGCGGTGTAGAGTTTGAGTTATTTTCTGTGTTTAAAAGAGATTTGCTTTAAAGAAATGCTTAGAACCAACTGTTCTCAGTGAACTGAGAAATCATTCACCTGTCATGATTATGTCAGTTGGCTTTGTTTGAAGGGTACTGAGTGTACCAGTATGATGAAAGCAGAGAAGAAAAAAAGACCCCAAAAAACCTTGTTAGAACAACTTTTCTATTGACCAAAGTTTATCTTAAAATAAATTTCCAAAAACCAAGCACAACATCAAAAATATGTAACCTGCTTCATTATTACTTGTTTTAAAATCTCAAATAGAAATTATCTCAAATTCTTTATGGGAAAAAAAAAAGGGTTCTTTGACCATTTCTCAGTGTTGGTTAAAAAAACTCCAGATATTAGGAAGGAGACAAAATCATTTAAGCAAACTTAAACTATGATAAACAAATGCCCATGAGCAAAAGCAAATGGCAGATTGTAGTTTATAAATTTTAAAAGCACACACATTAAAAGAAGGATGGCATGCTTAGAATAATGTTATTTAAGTGTTACTCATAGAAGATACTTTTGTCATTTTATGAAATTAAATCTCTATACAGCATCATTTATTTGGATGTTTGTATTCTATTTCAAAAGGTAGAGTTTGTGAAAGATTTAAGGAGGAGATCTCATAGCTTCAAGACGGATTGGTTTCAAATTGATCATTGATGAGAAAGCTACTGTGTTAAAATAGAAGTTTTAAGAAATTTGCCATAATAATCAAGGCAGAAAACAAAAACTGAGAGTAGAGAACATATATATATTTTGTCAACATCCTGTTCTCAGTCAGAAATGAGTGAAATGCTATCTTTCCATTTCAGCCATAGCATTACCAGTAGAGATACCACTTTGCATGCTTTGGTATTTTTGTGTTCTGTGGTTTGTTACCACCAGTAAAGGGACATGACAGTTCTGTAACAGAGTTCTAAAGAGAATATTCAGTCAAATTTTACTTAACTGGAATTGTTCTCTTGGTTTATTTCGAAAGTTGCATGATATTTCATGCATTTGAAGAACATGTGTAATTTTCTTAGAGCATAAAGCAAAGTAAGATTAATACTCATGAACCCCTAAGTTAAACTAAAGACTAAAATGTTGCCTATTACTTTGACACTATCTGCATCATTGTCCCTTCAGTCACATTCCCTAGACTTCTTTCCCAGAAAGTATCAAGATCTTGAGTTTTGTGTTAATTACTCCCGTTACTTGAGGATTACACTTAACTAGTTATGCATATATACACAAGTAAAATATTATTTGATTTTGCTTGTTTTTGAGTTTTATAAAAATAGTATTATATGTCTAGAGCTTGAATTATGTACTAAAAATTTTATTTCCAGGATTTTGTTAATGAGATTTCATATAATTATCAGTAATTTGTGTTTGTCACTCTATAATATTCTACCATGATATGTCACAATTTGCTTATTGATTTGTACTAGTCATGGCCCTTTCAGGAGAACAGTATCCACTCTATATCTAATAGTTATAATCTATAATTCAGGACTAACATGACTGCTGAAGGAGGTGGGGGAAGGGACTTTAGGAAAAGTACCACCTGTGGGCAGCGTAAACTGGACCCTGAAACCTGCCGGCACCTAGATCTGGGAGCCTATGAAGAGGCCTATGGGGCTTCTGTAGCCACACAGTGGGAGATAATGTAGAGGTCATTTAAAGCAGTCTGACCACCATTGCTTGCCGAGAATAATGGACTACAATTGTCCACCTTCCAAATCTCATGCAACTTTCAATTACCAACGAAATCCAACACAAGAAGAAGCACGTGCGGAAGGGGAGCTAGGAACTATTTCTGAGACAGAAACAAGGGCTGGCGTGGTGCCCAGCTGGCAGCACGCCATTCTTGAACCGATGCACATTTTCCACCAATTATTTTTGTTCTTTAAGTACTGAGACTGAATCTTCTTGTACATGTGCTCACATGTCACTAGAGAAAATACCTAGGTATGAGAATGCTAAAACATAGGTTTAATGCATTTTCAGATTTACAGAAGAATGCTAAAATGGTTGTATCTGTTCACATTCCTACAGAGAAGGTATATGAATTCCCATGGCTCCACATTCTGGCCAATGTTTGGTTTCTAACTTCTTCATTTCTGCCATCATGATGTAAATCATGATATCTCAGTGGGGTCTTAATTTGCTTTTTGTTTAAATTCTCATGAAGTTGAAGCTTTCATATTTTTTCTTTTATCATTCTGTTCTTTCTTCAATAACATATTTATGATTTTATTAATTTATATATTACCTTTCCTTATAGTTTTATACTTATTTTTGCAAAGTAATGCTATATTAGTAACACATAATGGAAATAGTCTCCTAATTTGTGTCTTATATTTCCTTTTCTTTTCAAGTATGATATCATATATTTTAAAAAATAAAATCTAAATAAAATAAAAATCAGAATATTTACAGCTTAATATTATTTTGATTTCTTTTTTCTCCTAAAGACTTTTCTTTCTTTTTTTTTATTGTTGTGCAGTTGCACTTGTCCCCATTTTTCCCTATTACTCTCCCCCTCCCTACCCACCTCCAATTCCCACATTCAGTCCCCCCTCCCCATTGCTGTCTTTGGCTTTCTTTGTCCATGGGTCCTTTATATATGTACCTTGATGACCCTTCCCCTTCTTTCCCCCTTTATCACCCTGCACCCTCCGCTCTGGTTGCTGTCAGTTTGTTCTTTATTTCCACATCTCTGGTTCTCTTTTTCTCACTTGTTTGTTTTGTTGATTAGGTTCCACTTTATAGATGAGATCATATGGTATTTGTCTTTCACCACCTGGCTTATTTCACTTAGCATAATCCTCTCCAGTTCCATCCACACTGTCTCCAAAGGTAGGAGTTCCTTCTTTCTTTCTGCTGAGTAGTATTCCATTGTGTAAATATACCACAGTCTTTTGATCCACTCATTTACTGATGGGCATTTAGGCTGCTTCCAGCACTTGGCTATTGTAAATTGTGCTGCTGTGAACATTGGGGTGCATAGGTTTTTTTGACTTGGTTCAGAATTCTTAGGGTATAATCCCAGCAGTGGAATTGCTGGGTCAAAAAGCAGTTCCATGTTTAGTTTTTTGAGGAAATTCCATAGTTCTCCATAGTGGCTGCACCAGTCTGCATTCCCACCAACAGTGCACCAGGGTTCCCTTTTCTCCACATCCTCACCAGCACTTTTTGTTTGTTACTTTGTTTATGATGACCATTCTGGCTGGTGTGAAGTGGTATCTCATTGTGGTTTTAATTTGCATCTCTTTGATGGCTATTGATGCTGAGAATCCTTTCATATGTCTCTGGACTTTCTGTGTGTCTTATATTTCACCTACTTTGTGGTGTATTTTAATGAATAGATACTCTTCATTTTAATTGAACTTTTACTTTATAGTTAAAATATTTTTATGTCCTGTTAGGACCCCTTGACATTATTTCCCTATATTTTGATCTTAGAAATTGTAAAATTTTGCCTTTCACACCTAAGTTTATAATTCATCTATATATTTTTTGTTATGGTTTAGGAAATAATTTTATTTTTTTACTATGGATAGTCAGTTATTCTATGTGTTGAGTAGTTCCTTCTCTTCATAGCATATTCACAGTTTCCTGTTACTGGTGTAACAGTTACCACAAACTTAGTGGCTTAAAATACAACAAATGTATCATTTTACAGTTACAGCGGTCAGAAGTCTGAAACAGTTATTATGGGCCACAGTTAAGGTGTCGGTAAGGCTGCATGCCTTCTGGAGGCTCCAGGGGAGAACGTTCCTTGACTTTTTCAGCCTCTAGAAGCCGTCGTTTTTCCAAACTAGCAACTGTATCACTGCAACTTGTGACCCTGCCGCCTTTTCCTTCACTTCCGTGGAAATGAGGAGCACCTTGATGATCCAGGCCAGTCCTTTCATCTCAGGGCTCCTAATTTAATGACATTTTCAAACTCCCTTTTACAGGGTAACATATTTTCAGATCCTGGGCTTAAGACATGTATATCACTGTGGAAAACTATTCTGCTTCTGTGATGGGTAATGTCACCTGTATCATACATCTTTTTAACATCAGCAGGAGTCTGTTTCTGCATTCTTGGCTCCATTGTTCTGTTTTCTGTGCCCTAGGACTACACTTATTGCACTATCAAAAGTGATACAGCTTTATAATGAATCTACATGTGATAGGAATAGCCCTCAACTTATTCTCTTTCTGAATGTTTTAGCTATTCTTGGATTTCACCCTTTCATATACATTTTAGAACCAGTTGGTAAATTGATTCAAATCCTATTGTGATTGTAATTAGAATTTCATTGAATCTGTAGATGTAATTGAGAACACTAGAAACATTTATAACTGTGAGAATTCCAATTTGTGAACATGACCTATCAATTTATTTATATTCATTTGATGGCTTTGTTAATATATTTTATATATTCTCTGTAAAGGGCTTGAACATACATAGTTAAATTTATTCTTGGGAAGCCTTATTTTTATTTTTACTGCTGTCCTAGGCGATATCCCCTAAAATATTTTTCTGACGATATGTTGTGGGTATACAAAAATACACTTGATTTTTTATGTTGATTTTGTATAAAACATCTTGCTAAACTGTTTTACTAATTCTAGTAAGTTTTCTGAAATTAATTACAGCTTTTTATGTTCATACTTATATAAACTGTAAATGGTATTTGTTTTTTACTCCCTAACATTTATAACTCTTATTCAGTGGTTTGAATTTTCAATGTTGAAGAGAAAATCAAGAATATGCATCTTTACTTTGTTTCTAGTATTATTTTACTAGTTATGTATAGTGTTCCTCGTGGTTTTCAGTAGAATCCTTCAATTGGATTAAGGAAGTTTTTAAAAATTTTTCAGATGATCTCAGTTTTTATATGATTGAATTTGAATTTTATCAAACTACTTTTCTGCTCAAATAAAGTATTAACCTTTTTCCATTAATTTGTTAATAAGTGAATAGCGTTTGGGGTTTATAAATCTTAAACTATCTGTGTACCTATGATAAAGACAAACCAAACGTTACATATGTTGTTTTCTTTGCACAACAGGCCTTAGTTATGTTACTATTTGGTTGAACTGGTTTTGTTTCATGAGTGGATTTGGTCCATAAATTTTGTTTTCTGACTTGGTTTTGTTAACAAGGCCTTCCGGTAGCTGACCTACCGAATTGAGTTAGGGTCAATTTCCTCTTCTATCCCCGCAATAGTCTGCATAGATTGGAATGCTCTATTTCCTAAAGGTTTAGTAAGATTACCTTTTACAACTGCTTGTGACTAGTAATACTTCACTGTAGAACATTTTATTATGATATAAAAAGTCTGTCCAGAATGCATCCAGCCATGTAATGTGAAAAATAGAGACCTTTATTGAAGAAGATACAAGATAGAAGCAACATTGTATATAGGACAATGACTCCTCAGTCCCCTTCAAAGCAAGCACCTTGGGACCTCACACAGTTCTCCCAGTCCCCATCAGCTGCTCTATTGTATTTTCCTGAATCTCATTGACCAACATTCTGAAATCTCTTTCCTTTCAAAGGTGATACTAGTTTTGGGAAAAGGCAGAAGTCACAGGGTGCCAACCTGGGCTGTGGGGGGCTGAGACACCTGGGTGATTTTAAGTTTTGCCAAAAAACTCTCCATGAGATGTGATGCATGAGTGGACATGTTGTCATGATGAAGCTGTCGATTACCAGTTGCCCAGAGCTGCAGCCTTCTGAATCACCTGAATAGTTTCTGCGAAGGAATGTTGAAGCTTAATGCAAAATTTGATGCAGATTCATTGCTCAACTTGCTCAGTCATTTTGAATATGATGTCCACACAGTACACATGCTCACTGAGTGGCATCTGCCACCCCACTGACTAATACAGTGAAGTCGTCATTGTTCACACATGCACGTTCCAGTCCACTCTCCTTGGCTGCCAGGTTATGTTGATGTTGAGCAAACCGTTCTTGTTATATGAACCAATGGCTGGACTTTTTCTGGACAGACCTTGTATTAAAAATATTTATGTGAGTCTTCAACTTTCTAATTTATTTTTCTCCATTCTTACTATTTACATGCAGAGAAATACACAGGTGTTAACTGTGGAGCTTGATGACAAAATACAGAACAATTTCATCACTGCAGACATTTCCTTCATGCCACTTTGCAGCCAGTTCAATCTCAGCTTCTGTTCTCAAAAGACAACCACTCTTATAAACCCTAACACTGTATATTTCTCTGCCTCTAGAGTTTTATATTAATGGAGTCTAACATGAGGTACTCTTTCATGTCTGACTCTTTCTGTTTGAACATAATATCCGTGAGATACCTTCAAGCTCTTGTGTCAATCAGTGACTAATTTCTTTCTGTTTATGTATAAACTTGTTTATTGACTCTCCTTAGGTGGGAATTGGTTTATTAATTGAAAGGTGATCATGAATAAAATATTATAAACATTCCTGTGCATGTCATTTTGGGAACATACACTTTTCTTTCTCTTGGTTAAACATTCACGTATAGCATTGGTGGGTCATAGGGGAGCTTTATGTTTAAACTAATAAATAATTGCCAGTTCTCTTTCCAAAGCAGTTGTATCATTTTAAACTGCCAACAGTGATTACTCTAGGAATTCCACATTCTTATCAACATTTACCCTTCTTATAGTTCGAGCAATTCTGATGGGCATGTGTACATTTAATTATCAACTTGACGGAGCCCTTTATAGGTTCTAGATACTGGTCATTTTTCCGAGGTTTGCACAGGGAGTATGTCCTCCCAGTCTGCGGCTTGACTATTCAACTTCTAATGGTTTTTGGAACAGCAAAAGTTTTAGCGAGCACTCTCTGCTTCCCAGTTAAGTAACCTTTTCCAGCTTGTTTGCAATGGTGTTCTTGTGTGCTTTCTCTCTAGATATTTTTTTCTAATGTGTTTGTTTTCATTGTATTTTTTTCCATTACCACTTATCCCCCTATTACCTCCTCCCCTCTGCAATCACCACACTGTTGTCCATGTCCGTGGGTCATTTTTCCTTTTTGTTCGATCCCTCCATATCCTAACCTCCCACCCCCATAGCTGCCAGCCTGCCCTCTATGAGTCTGTCTCTATTTTGCTTGTTAGTTCAGTTTGTTCATTAGATTCCACATATGAGTGAGATCATATGGTATTTGTCCTTCTCTGACTGGCTTTATAATTTTAGCTTTTATGTTTAGATATATGATAGATCTCAAAATAAAGTTGGCCTAAATGTGAAGTATGGCATACATTATTTTTTTATATTTGTTTTTTGCATAGGAATAAACGATTGTTCTAGAACTACTTGTTAAAAACACTTTACTTTTCAAATTTATTGCTTTGGCACTTCTGTTGAAAATTAATCGACCATTTTAGTGTGGTCTTTATGAACTTTATAGTGTTCCATTTATCTATTTGCCTATAGGTACACAATTTACACTCAAGTACAATATTGAATAGATGTGGTAAAAGCAGAAATCCTTGTTTTTATTCTGAAATTAGGGAAAAAGCATTTAGTTTCTCACCATTCAGTATGGTATGTTTCTTACAGGGGGACCATGGATTTTCTAAAAAGTGTAAGCATTCTGATTTAGAAGGCACTTCCTTAATTTTATTTATCTTTGTCCTTCATGCCCCAACATATTTTTGATGCATTCTAAGCCCTGTATATTTTTTAAATCAATCAATGATTATCTGAGTGATTTGGTTTGATAATGATTCTTTTAGTGGCATAACTACATACTCTGATAAGTGCTCTTAGTTCACCTGTTTTTAACCATGTTTCAGGATGAATTAAAACACTGGATAGATACCCCCACCCAGAATTTTCCACTTAGACAAACTGATTTGCATATAAGCTTGATTTGTAGTGTTTTATACTTTTCTTTATGTGTCCACATTCTTTATTTGCCGATCCTAAGCACAGTTCTTTAACACAGAAAATGTAAGATTGAAGAAAAAATGAATCTGTTTTTTTCTCAATCATGAAATTTGCAAGAGAATATTATGGGCACAGACAATGGTTAACAGACATGAATGAATGTTAAGTTTTATTTAAAACTCAGTTTTAAATATTAACTTTTGCAATTTTGAAAGTGCATTGATATGTTAAAATTATCTGTTTCAAATTCAATTAGAGAAAAATGCCTTTAGAAACTTTATAAACTATTGTGCTTCTCCCTACTTTCTTAAAAATGTGATTTATTTACTTGATATGGTAAAGGATACATTTAACATACTATTAATCTTGGCATTCTCTTAGGAAGGCATAGTCCTTTTAAAAGGATCCCAGATTGGAAGTCTGGAATAGTTTCTTGTATGTGTGGTGTGTGTATGCATATGGTGTAACTCTCCTCAATGGTAAAGTTTGAGAAACATATAACCCATCAATTATTCTTGGTGCAAATTATCATTCTTCTCTGCCTTAAAACCACCATTCTATTGATTTTGTTTCCCAGTTCAATTTTGTGGGGAAATTGCTTGGACCAAGAGGAAACTCCTTGAAGAGGCTACAGGAAGAAACAGGTGCTAAAATGTCTATCCTGGGCAAAGGATCGATGAGAGACAAAGCAAAGGTACTGAACTTTGAATTTGATGTTTAACGCATATAGGTGGTTACCTGTACCCACTGATGGCCAAATTTACAAACATATCTCCACTGTTCTCCTATCACCTCCTATGAGTTTCACCTTGTGGGACCACTCTGTTGTACTTTCTGATGACTCCTCTATTTTCATAAAGATTAATAATTGACCTTTTTTCAGAACATGTAATTCTGTATTTTTATTCTTTTTAATCCTTGGTGTAGATTTCAATCAAGTGTTTTCACATGGGTGCCCTCTATATGGTGTTTCTATATGTCTATGTTCATCTTCTTTAATTTCCTGATTGGTTCCCTTTTCTTTCTTTCACTGTATCACCTAACCACATCCCTTTTATCTCCCTGCTCTATTTCACTTTGATCTTTTTACCTGAAGCAATTTTAAACACTCACCTACAAACCTAAGAGAGTTCCACCTTTTTTTTTGTCAATGTTTCAAGGATATTAACCAACTCACTTGACCCCAAAAGAACAATAGGCTAAGAAATATATCAACATCGCTGTTTGAAATGATTTATTTCACATCTGAACTATATCATTTTTCCATTTTATAAAATGATAGCAATTTTCTGTGTGTTAGAATTCAATGCTTTGGAATATAACTATTTCTAGGGATTTATTCTTAAAGGATTTTTTAAAATTCATTGAGAAAGGGTAGGTGTGTTATGGCAGTATTATTTGACTAGGCCATACTCTTCTGGTTTGCTGTGTTACCATGGAAAATAAAATGTTCAAACATCTGCCGCGACCTATGTGGCCTGGTTGGTTGGGCATGGTTCCGCAAAGCAGAGGGCAGCCATCGGTTCTCGGTCAGGGCACATGCCTGGGTTGCAGGCTGGTCCTGGTCGGGGCATGTGCAAGAGGCAACTGGTTGATATTTCTCTCTCACATTGATGTTTGGATGTTTCTCTCCCTCTCTCCTCCCTTCCCTTCTCTCTAAACGTAAAAAAGTAAAATATTTTTTGAAATGTTCAAACACCTTTTTTATGACTCCGGGAGTTACTTAGACAATAATTAGGAATTCTGTCATTGAGCTATGAATGGAACATCTTTGATGAAGACATGTGTAGTGAGAAATATCACAGAACTGGTGCATGTTGCATGCATAAAATATCATACCTTAATTGTAATAGGTCTATATGTGGAGTTTAGGGAAGACTATATGAGTGCAGTTTTCAGACTGGATCAATAGTCCTATGAATTGCTAAGGGGATGCTTCTTACTAGTCTTTTGAGTAACTTTTAGCTACTCTACACTGTATATAATTTCAAAAGTAACTACATTCTTTTTAGATTTTCTACACGTTAAGACATATTGACAACATAATCTATATGTGCACTGTTATATATTCTTTAATGTTCTTTTTGCTATATGTTCATCAGCTATCTCATCATCTTACAATATAAACTTCATATTGTATGCTTTTAATCTCTTACATATTCTTTAAGATTTAGATCAGACATCATCTCCCCAGCAGGACTTCCCTAGGCAATTATAATAGGCTTGTTACTCTCTTTTTCAAGTCACATATTTTACTGAAATTTTCTGTTTATCTCACTAAACTGTAAGTTTCCACAGACCAGAGAAATGTCCTCGTCAGTTTTGCCCATGCAGAGCCTTCATGTAGTTTCTCCATATCTTTTAAATCAGGGGGGTTTATAGTTTTTACTCCAATGTATTTGGACATTTTTTCCTGTTTATAAAGTTTTGAATTGGATTATTTTTTCCCTGTGAGCATGTTAGGTACCAGCATGCGTGTTTCAAAATTTAGTATAAGACAAATTTGCTTCCATTAAGTTTCTATTAGGTTTAATTTATTGATATTACTTGTTATTTAATATTCTGTTTCTCATTGATTATTTCTGGGTGATTCATCATGTTTTAGTATGCTTTGAGTATTTTCATTGTTTTTTTTTTTACAAAATAAAGACATTAATAATAACAGTAGCAATAATAATAATAATGTATTACACTACAAAATACCTGTAGAATCTGGTAATACCCTAACTGCAAAGTATGTTGAACACACAACTGATATAAAAGTACGGGCAAGGATATGAAAAGCTTTACCTTAGTAAATGCGTGATTAAAATAAAAATTAACCCTTGGTAAATTGTAGATTACTATGCTGCGATTTGCCTTTCTGCAACATAACCTAAACATTCAGGAAAATATTATATGATTTTATTTTTCTAGCATATAAATACAATTTCTCAGATTTTTTCAATGGAAGTGTGTATGTTTACATGTATATATACAGCCACACAGGCATATGTTTATGCAGTAATTGAAGAAGTACTTACTGGACATACTATGTGTGATTCGCCATCCTAGTTGATAGGTATAAATATGACGAACATGTTTTTCCTCTTGGAGAGACAGACAATAAATAAGTGAATAAATACATTTTATACTTTCAGGGACTGGTCATTATTATGGATTTTAAAAAAAACAGAGGAAGGGAAAAGAGGTTAATGGTGATGGGAACAATATTTTATTATGATGATCAAATAGGACTCTGGATAATAAAAAGGAACCAACCACAGAAAGGTCAGAAATGAGAGACAGAATCCCAAGTGTGATGACTCTGAGGGAGAGTCTGTGTTCTTATCCGTAACCAGATCTGTGTGTATGTGGCTATTATGGCAACTGTAGCCACATCTTTGTTTATAATGTTACTTATTCCCATTTAGCTACCACCTGATTTCTTTGCTCACCTTCATAGCAAAACTCACTCAAAATGTTCTTTGCCATCAGTCGCTGTCAACTCTTCTTTATTGTTTTTCTCCTCAGTCCTCATGACTGGCCGCTCTGCCTCTGCCAGACCTGCCAGCTCAAGGCTCAGTCTTCAGACTTCTTTTTCCCTTTCATGATGTCTTACCATTATATGCATGTATGTGTTTATGTGCATATGTATGTGCGTGAATGAAATGCATATGTATTATATATTTAATTACATATGTGGTATTTATATGTTTACCTATATATAAAGTAAATACAAACACACAAAGAGTGAGAATAAACCAAAATATTAGAAGAGATATATAGAAAAATTGAGAGAAATATCTTTGTCAACTTTTGGAACCTAGACGAACACAAGGTGAGCCATGCAGCCCTACGATTCAGCAATACCTTTTTTTGTTTTGTGTTTGTTCAAAAGCAAATCTCATTGAAAGGGAAATGAAAAACAGCTTGTATGAAATTGAATGGTACTTGGTAGCTCAAGCCTACTAAAGTTGGTGTTTGTTTGAAGTTTATATCAGCAGACATTAAGGAGCTCAACACACAATGGCAAGTCTGTTTTTCACCTTCTATTCAATAAATACAGACGTACATATATACATCAACCAGTGACTTACTGAAGCGAACCAGGCAAAACCTGGGTCAGCAGGCTGCCTTGCAGTCCCACAGTTAGGTGTCTTCGCAGAAAAACTGGTTTAATAGCCTTCTTTGCAATTACTGGCCTATCTCACCTTTCTAGGAAATAGTGCGGATTGCTTTTCTGGGTTAGGCATGCTGCTGGGATACTACACAATGTATGTCACAGACTTGATCTTTACCTCATGATGGAAGGAGATATTTGGATAGTGGTCTAAATCAGGACCAAATAACTGTGGGAAAAAATATTTCTTACAAATAAGGGGGAATGCCCCCCAAACCAGAATTTATTTATTAAAAAATTATGTAGTTATGCTTACATGTTTGAACTTCAGTCACCTTCAAAGTATGCTCCATTTGATGCAGTGCACTTATTGCGACATCTTTTCCACTGTTCAAAACAGTTTTTTAACTCATTGATTTTGATGCCTTTTAGTGAGTCTGGCATTTTTTGTATCACCTCCCCTACACTGGCAAAACATTTCCTTTTGAGGATTTTTTTCATCAGGAAAAACAAAAATAGTTGCTTGGGATGAGACTGGGCAAATAGGGACAGTGGGGCATGGGGTCACGCTGTTTTTGGTCAAAATTTGCTAAACACTCAGTGCCGTGTGGGCAGGTGCGCTCGTAAATCACCCATCATGAAATGAGCAAATGCAAATGCATTGAAAATAGTCTTCAAAAAAAAAATTCACTGAGGCCAAACATAGCCTCTCATAACACCACCTGGTAAACAGATACTGATGGACTTCTAGAAGACTCACCTAGTGAGGGAAGCCTGTGCTACAAGGGGCTCACACTCCAGAAGATAATTTTTTTTTTTGGTTCCCCTCTTATTTGCTATGTGTCCAACTATATGTTAAATGTTATGCTGTACAGAAAATAATTGGATATAACTCAAGCCCTCACAAAACTCAAACATCCTTATCTGTTTAACACTTTGTTTTAAAAAAAAGGTTAAAAAAGGATCGATTACTTGAATTAGTAAGTAAAAGAATGATGAACTCATTTTGTTTTGCTTTTAGGTCTTTGTAGGTCTAATAAGACTTCTTAATCCTTGGAAAAATATGAAGTTTAAGATTTGTTATAAGATCATTATAAAATTAACTGCATAATAGAGAAAATAGTTCTAGTGGTCTAGTGTAGTAAGAAGATTATAACAAGTTTAATGTTTTTATTCATTTTTTTTGTTGTTTTTGACGGTGGTAAATGTCCCTTTATATTTCATTATACCTAGCCAATAACTCCACATGCAATGAAAGAAAAACACAAACAAAAACAAAATAAAATGTAGTCATATCCAAGATAATACCAGTAGCAAAATCATACCTTATATTCATGATTTCATCCCCATATTGGTCAGATCCCAGAATATGTGAACTCATATTCAACCTGAAACCATCTAGGAATTCTTGAACAGAAGCTAACTTTTTAATTGTGTTGATAAAAGGTATTCTTAGAAAATCTAGAAAGTAAAATATACAGTATGTTTTCTGTATTTGAAAATACCTGAGGAATTTAACTGGCAATTCAGAAATTTCCTCAAAGTCTAAGTTCTCCGTACACCACATGGCCAGCTGGTTCTAAATAACAATACATATGCCCACTCCACCAGCAGTGGCTTCTGAGGATTGTTGGAGGTGGGGGTTAACTTATGTAGATTCAGGTAGACTGTTGCTATTTTAAGTGATGCTGAAGAAGTTGAGGGAGGAGAACGGAGGAACAGTGGTTCTACAATCTCCTTTTGAAAGGAGTGAGGACAAACATATTATTCTTAGCAAAAAGATTAGAGATTATCAGACAGGCTGAACACACCCAGATAAGAGTGAGAAAATGAGAGGAAATCATGAAAGCAAATTTCTTGCATCCTAATCTATTGTCCCTAAATGGAAATCACAAATGACCATGTTGCAAATGAATTCTATTTGTAATGGAAGGTATTTTGGCACATCTGTTAATAAACTTGGTTGAAATTATGGCATGTAGTTTTAAAACATGAATTAAATATGTTAAAAGTAAAGTGCTGTTTGGTAGTGCTTTATTTGAAAATGTGTGATAATTCTCAAGGCAAGTCTTTCTCTCTTTGATGTGCTAATAACATGTGTAGTTTCTTCTTCACAATATGTCATGTATTTGGTGATGGCAACTATAGTAAATCCTTCCTGATTCCATGGCAAGATTGATTTTCATCAACAATAAAATCAGCTAAAAGTGTTCAAAGCAGTACATCTGCCTGGTGAGCAAGGAGAGTGTGAACCCCACACCAGTCCTGCTTTCTCGTATGGCGCCTGGGCTCTGCCTCACATGAAACAGTTGGGTGTCTCTCAAATCCTAAAGGGTGAGACCATGCTCACTGCTTGTCAGCCAGGCTGGAACTGGTCGCATAAACTCTTGTTTCAACTTTTTAATATTCCCAGCAACAAAGCAATTGGTAATCCCACAAAATCAAGAGCTTAGACACTGATTTTAATTTTAGCTGTGTCCCTGATAAACTGCCTAGTAGATCAACATTTCTTTCTTGATTTCCCTGTGCAGAAAAGAACGCCTAGCCCATCCGGCCTTCCAAACAGAGACAGAGAAATAAGCACAATAGATTACATAAGTAAACTTGAATTTATGAAGAATGAGGAGTGTATCATAAATTACAGCTAGGTGGGATTTTACTTTTAATTTATTCATTGCATTTTTCTGTTTTTCTGACCTGAATTCTGAGAAATTACAGTAACATTAAAATGTCCCACCTGAACAGTAGCACATATTATTGGGAATCTTTTATTATAAATATATATTTTGTGAGGACACAATAAAACATGTGTTTCCATGGTGAATCAATACAAGACTATTTCAATCTATGATATATTTGAACTCCAAGTGACCAAACCATCAAAATAGTTACGTTTGAGTTGAAGAGTGAACTATATTATGATATTGGTGAGAAATAATTTTTCACGTTAGCATATTCAACTCTTTTACATTTAGTCATTCACCGTAATGTGCTTTTACCTTAGACTAAAAAAACAAAACAAAACCCTAAAAATCATAAATCTGTCAATGCTCAATTCTTCATAAGTTTTAACAGTAGAACATAAGGTAGGAATGTTTCATGTTTTGTGAATCAAAGTTATATATTATTTTAAGTCATTAATTTCCTCTAGTCAGATTTTATTCACAGACAAATTTATTTTAATTTTTTGTAATTAAAACCTACTTAATTAATCCAGTTAATCCAAGGGCCTATCACAGGATTATATACAAAAATATATTATTTAATATTAATACAGAACTTTTTCCTCCCTTGTCACTTGCTATTGGGACTGCACTCTTACCTCCCACGAGGAGTTAAAGAAGGGAATCACAGAATCAAGCTATCTCACATCATGTGGTAGAGAATTTTTATTTATTAAGCTATTAAAAAATCCAATGTATGAAGAGAGAAAATTTCTAAACATTTCTCATTTTTTAAATTTATTGTTGTTCAGTTATAGTTGTCCGACTTTTTCTCCATCGCTCTCCCCTACCCTGTCCTCCCGCACCCCCACAGTCAATCCCTCCACATTTCCCGTGCCCCTATGAATCAGAATTAATATAATGGATTTCTTTTTTTTTTTACCACTGAGGAGGCCCTGAGCTATATTGTTGCCCCACTATATTATAACCAAAATTCAAATAAGATATAACAAATGTCAAAAGAGACCAGATATGTCTTGGCAATATTTAAATTTTACATTCTGTGACCATTTCACAGATGGTTGCAAATTCTTTGACTTTCTTTTAAAGATAGATGAATAAGGTCCGATTGTCTCCCCTTTAAATCTGGATAGTTTTAGTGACTTGCTTGTAACAACAGACTGCAGAGGAGTTGTTGCTTCCTGATTTCTAAGCTTACATTGGAAAACGCGGTACACCTTTTGTCTCATTTGCAAGAACACTATCTTTTGGAGCTCTGAGCTGCCTGGCAAGGATTCTGGCAGTCCTGAAGCTGTCCTTTGAGAGAAGTTCAGAGTCATAGGCAGAGGCCTTGTGTATCTACCAGTGGGAAGTCCCAGTGGAGCCTAGCCTTTGAGTCATCCCAGTCCAGGACTACACATGCAAGTAAAGAATTCTCCAAATGATAACAGCCTTTAGCCATTTGAGTGATCGCCAAGTTCTTGAGTCTTCCTGTCTGCAGGTCCAGCCTCAGGGAGCAGAATCGAGTTATCCGCATTATACTCTGTCTAAATTCATTACCCACCAAATTCACTCACAATAATAAAATGGTTATTTTAGGCAGCTAATTTTGGCATGGTTAGTCATGCAACACTAGATAATTGGAACACATTCCTACTACTTTATGTGTGTGCTCCTTTTGTGTTGTTTTTTAATTTAATCTGTGTTGTATTTTTTTCCATTATCATTTAGTCCCCTTATGCACCCCTCCCCGCTGCAGTCCCCACACTGTTGTCCATGTCCGTGAGTCCTTTTTCTTTTTTGCTCAATCCCTCCACCCCCTCACATCCCCCCTCCACTAGCTGTCATCCTGATCTCCATATGATGATTCTCAATATTGTTAGCAGTTTTCAAAATACTAGATTCATTCTCTTGCATTTCTACTGCCCTCTCATGGCAATTACTACAGACTTTGATAATTTATGGGGTTTTATGTGGATATGTGTGTTTAATGTTTTATGTTCTTGTTTTATTCCTTTCAACATACTTTCAATTTGTTTATACCTATTCTCAAATCAAATGATTAAAGCACCTGACAGTTTTTTTTCAGAGTTCCAGTAAGAGAAAAGACTTCCAAGAGGCAATTCAAAGATTTCTTCTCAATAGAGGCATTTTATGTGACATCGACACCAAACATAGAATATTCTAGTTAAAAAGTATTAGGCTAATTATAAAAGCTGGTTTAAAGTCTTAGTCCTTTGAATGTCTGGTTTAATGTCACATGACTCGAGGCTGATTGGGCAGGTAATTCTAATTTCTACATAATGCTTCTCAATTTTACTACAAGCTAAGAAAGCAAGAGCTCAGGCATTTTATCAGGGATGCTCGATGGATCCCATAAGAGGAAGTAAATTGCACCATGTAGAAAGTACCAGACTGAGATTAAGACAGTTTGTTTTTTTTTTTAGTCCCTCTTTTTGATCAAGTTGGATTACTGAAGATTTGGCTTAGCCAAAAACAAAACAAACCAAACAATGGTATGTTTGCGCTGAGGACATAAACTGAATTTGTTGCTTTATGGAGAGCAGGATGACAACTAGTGGAGGGGGAGAGGTTCGGGGGTGGAGGGATTGAGCAAAAAGGAATAAGGACTCCTGGACACAGGCAACAATGCGGCGATTGCTGGGGGGAGGGTGGTATAAGGAGACTAAAAGTAATGTAAAAAAATACATTAAAGATTAAATTTAAAAAAATAAAGTATATGACTGTCTACCCACTATACTGTATACCTGCAACTAATACAAAAGTAATACAAAATAATATTGAATGTAAACTGTAACTGAAAAAAATTTAAAAATTAAAAACCAAACAAACAAAAAAAGTGATTTTTTTATATTTCCTATAGATGAGAGAATTTAGCTGCGGGATTAAGTTATATGATACATGAGCATCAACATTACTTGCAATAACTATGCCCATTGTCATTATTTATTTTTTACCAGTTTCCTATATTAGAGAAGAATTTCTAAGCAGAATCCTAATGTGATTCAATTTAGTGATATACATTGATGTATTGTTAGTATATTTTATATTATTTAGCCTTGCACATATATATTACATATGTAGTGACTTATCTCTCTCACTACGTATTTTAAGAATATTAATAATATTTGCATTTTTTACCTTGCATCCTATCTTTGCTTTGCTCACGTATGCAGTAACCAAAGCAACTCACCCCTCTGAATGTGTCATTACTTTAATAGAATTGGGTATTAGAAAGAAACACTTCCTAAATAGCTTTGGTTTGCTAATTGTAAGACATAATACATTTTTAATTTTACAAGTAATCTTAATGCCAAACCAAGTGAGAATGATTATCTTAAAAGTTAAATAATAAACATAATCTCTTAGAAAACACTTTGTTGGAAAAGTTGTTATTGTGTGTATGTTTTTAGAAAGATGCTGTTAAGTGTTTGCTTTAAATTGTTGAAACTTGATCCCAATATAAGGCATGTTCTTTGAAGAGAAACTTGGACAACTTGTTCTAGCACAGCTTGGGGAATTTAAAGATACTAGAATTTTGGTAGTTAAAAGGATAATGGGCCCAGAGTGGGATTGCTAAAAAGAAAATCCTGCACTTAAGTCAAGTGCACTATCATCCCTAATTTGGATTCTGAATTTCATTAGTTGTAGTGATGTTTATTTGACTTTGTATTCTGTTTTCTCCTTATTAGTTAATTTCACAAGTAATTTAAAAGTTGAATAGTGGTTTTCTCAATCATACATATCTGAATCTTTCCTTACCAATTTTCACCCAGTGTGCCGCAAGAATTTTTAAAACCTGCAACACCTGACTATTTAGTCAGAGTCACTGACCTCTTTTCTCAGCCAACACAACAATAGCCATCTGGTGTGAATGAATCAAAATTATACTTTTTTTTTTTTTTCCTGTTAGATGGACAAAAAATATAATGCATTTTTTGGAGCACTGCAAAAGTTTAGTAATTAGTTTATATGTGTCATGAGATGAAAAAGGTTGAAAGTTACTGCCTTAGCTGAGTTGAGTTGTGCTAAATACCTGAACATTTGTTTGAACTCTTGACAACTCTTGATAAAAAGTAGTGAGGTCTGTATTCTGGCTCTAAGTAATGAATGCTGCACAAAGTCCACAGAAAGACAAAGAAGTCACTAGCTTTCAATCTAATGAATAATAAATAACTTTACTGAGCTCACTATTGCGTTCTGTGAGTATTGGCTCGCTGAGAGTGAAGTCAAAATGACTGAGGAAAATGAAGTGCCCACGATACGAATAAAATTTTATATATTTTGTTATGAACACAATCGATTGCCCCACTTGACTTTTTGCAGCCAGGACAATGCTTTTTACTCTCCCAGGGATACACTGCTAAGGCGTTCTCTGTGACCCGTGCCTGCCAATTGTCCAATGCTGCTTATTCACAGCACTGAATTTGCCTAGGAGTCAGCATAGCAAAGGTTAATACAGAAAACTCTTTTATGTATTTTTATTGATATCTAAATATCAGAAATCATCTAGGCTTTATAGGTATATTAATTATTAACATCTACATTCTAGCATTACTATGGGGTTAAAAAAAAAAAAGACAAACACAGTATAGTCCTTGATTCAGAGAATTTGGAATGTCTCCAAATGCTTTCACATTCACATTTCTGAGCTCTGTTTGCTGCTTCCTTTTTCTCAATAATAGGCTTACTGTTTTCTCTTCCTTTTATAAGTTTTGCATGCTTAGAAAAATATTTTATTTCTATCATTTGGCATTTTATGGAATGCTTTTCCTAGTAGTTAATTTTTTTATTTTTGCCTATCTACCTTTAAAGTAATTTAAAACTAAATTTAAAATCAGAATAATTTTTCCAGTATTTGTATACTGAATCACTCTCATTCCAGTTTTATTGAGTATTACTAGAATGTGCGAGAGATTAACAGTTCTACCATATTATACCTACGTAAATAAAACTCACCTATGTCAGTAGTCATTCTGATAAATCCATGAGCATTAACAATAAAGAATAAGATAGTAAGCAGTCAAATGAATAGACATATCCTACCTTGTCTTGAGTTAATATATTCAGGATTTCAATTCTATATATTTTATATTTAAATGTTTTATTCACACTTTATTTAATGATAACATAATCTAAAGAAAGTATGTGGAAACTTTTATTATGATTATTATTTTTCTTAAAGAATGTTAAAAAATTTTAGCAAGGCAAGACTATGTTGTGTTTTGTTTTTTGGGTTTTTTTTTTCTTGTTTTTTTGCAACTCTCTGGCTTTACCATAGTAAACTGGGGCATAATAATTAAACTTGAGCAACCCTCAATATTATGAGGATGCCTGTGTGGCAGTTAGTTTTTACTCAATTGATCAGAGGTATAACATGTTTCCAAGTCATACACATACACAGGGACATAGTACATTGGCTTATATAATTTTAAAGTTGACAGAGAAAGTGAAGATATTAGTTTGATTCATTTATCTTTATAGCAAAAATATATTGTTACCAAAGAGACAGTAATTTGCTTGTGAATCCTGGAAAATTACTAAAAAATAATTATTAGATGTAGAGAAAAAAACAAACAAACATGTAAACCAGTTTCATGAAAATACCTTCCTTTAACTAGCAGGTTAGTATCCATGAACCATAACATTGTAAGAGATAAGCTTTACTACACTTTCTCTTGATGTTACTTGAACTATTTTGAATAATGTAAAATTATTTTAAATAATATAGAATACAGTATGGAAGACTGAGTTGACTGTGAATCTTCATCATGAGCTGGCCCCTATAAAATTGAGTAGTTTATTATAATTTGTTTAGGAAAATGTCTTCATCCACCCTCTCTTCTGTTTCATAGACAGCGTGCACCCTCGGTGGAAAAGGGGAAAAGAGCACCCCGTGCTGGGATGCCTGAGTCAGCGCCCATCTCTGGGGGCTCGCAGCTGTCTGCATTTAGTGACAGCACATGCGGAGAAGTGACGTCACCACTTTGCAATTCTAGCCCATCCTCAGGGGAAGACTAGGAGCAGCAGAAACTCCTCTGAGAAGTCTTCCTCTTTCTAGAGCCCAGGGTTTCCTTTTCAGGAGAGAGCTTTTCTCACTTCTTCACCCCTCTGTACTTTTACAAGTTAGAAAATTAATCACAGTATTTTTCACCCCACATGTAATAAACTTTCTTCTACATTGCTATATATTATTAAAATCATAAGCGAAAAATGTAATTTTACTGTAGATATTTTCCCTCTAACCATTGGTTTTATTAAAACCATTATTACTTTTTTTTTTTTGCCTCACTTGTATTGGGAAATAACTTACATATATGAAAATCTGCTCTTTTAAAGTGTACAGGCATACAAAGTTTTGTTTTTATTACCACTATCAAAATAAAGAATACTTCAAAATTTCCTTTGGGCTTCACTCTACCCCTCATGACCACTGGTCTGCTGTCTCTTGCTATCATTTAGGTTTTCCCTAGAATCTTATAAAATGACCTATACATTATGTAGACATATTGCTGCATTCCTTCAGTTACCATAATGTTTTTGAGGATTATCCATGTTTTTGTGTATGTCAGTAGTTCTGTTACATCACTGAGAAGTTTTCCATTGTGTGGCTGCACCACAGTTTGTTTATCCATTCTCCTTTAGGTGGTAATTTAGATTGTTTCCAGTTTTGCCCACCAGGAGTAAAGCTGCTATGAAGATTCATATATGTGTTTGTATTGATATATGATTTCACAATAGAGAATTTTGAAATTATTCACAAAATTTAAAATAGGACATTTATACAATCTTTTTCATTAATATGATAGATATATTTAGCACCATACGTTTTTTAGGGAGTTAGAAGAAGCACTCCTAGTGTGTTGCTTGTGTATTTACTCTCTGATTTTTGGTATGGTTTACTTGACATGAACAATATTTATTAGTTTTATGAAAGACTCTTTCATCAGCTATTCATTTTTCATTCTGCAAATAATCATTTCTAAATCAAGTTTCGGGAGAACATTTTTTCCAGCAATGCTCCGCATTAGGAAACTAGAGTTTAGAAGCAAACTGGAGATTTGGATTCCCTAGTCAGAGAGATTAGATTTGTTAGATAAATGAAGCCATCTGCATCAATTTAAATAGTTCTACCAAATTGATTCATGAAGTGTCTAATATTTCCATGTAATTGGCAGTGGCATTTTCAAAGCGCTGTAACTGAGAGGAAAATTTAACCTTCTCTGAAGAATTGCAAACTCTAGGGTTGATACTTTTGAAAATTATATTGTTCTAAGGGAATACTCACCAAAGAATTACATCAGACTTTGAACAGATGCTGCAAGATCCCTGTTTTATTGCTGGTGCACTGGAGTGGTGATATTAAAAGTCTTCATCTCCTCCCTCGCATCTGATGTTAAAGCAGATTTTCCATTTCTCAGCTCTGACAGTTTAGTGGTGAATCTCTTGTGGCTGTTCAAAAAATATATATATATATTCCTTTCTCTTTTCTCCTCTACTGTAAAATTAAACTCTAGTCATCAAGTTCAATGTATATGTTTTTGTTGGGACTCTAAGGAGTCTTTTCCTCTAATCGAATGTGGGGACTTTATTTCAGATGATAGCATCTTTTTTCTCTTCCTCAAGGAAATTTATTTCCTGGTAAAGGATTTTATATCTACATATGCAGATTCACTTAAAAATAAATAAGAATGCAAAATCTATGTGTGATATTAATAGAGTTTTATCTACATTATTATAATCCTTGAGTTTCATATAATTGCTTTACTAGGGGAAATCCTGGAAATCGATTTATTATGAAAATCCATAAGTCTGTTAAAATGCCGTGCTCACTTCTGTTTTATCTTTGCTGCTTAGATTTCTGATCTTTTCCTCCTTTGTGCTGTAGTAGTGGCACTGAATGTCAATGAATCACTCAGCTCTTTTATGTAATGGAATGTAGACACGGATAGATAATTGAAAAATATTTGTCTTCCTTGGGAGTTACAAATTAATTTCTAAACTTAGTTAAATTTCCTCATAATTTTACTTTTTCACAAATTTTGGACATTATGGTAGATGATAGGTATTGTTTATTCAGTTAGAAAATATTTGACACCTTTTATAAACAGTTTCATAATAAGGATGTTAGATAAATTGGGCATGTCTTCAAAGTTACATAAAGATTTCTGCAGTGCCATGTATACATCTTCTATATTGGAAAAAACATCCTCTTCCCCAAATGTCACATAATACAGACAGCTGACTGTAGTAACATTGACAAATAAGCATTATTGCTATATCTAATATTTTATTGTATGTTACTAAAATTTGAGTATGAATTATTTATAGTTTAACATTATTAAAGTGTGTGCTATCAAATATTGTTTGGATAATTATTATATAACATTTCTAAAATATGAGACTACTACTGATACCTAGTAGGATTATACTTTAATTTGTGACCGTGGTTAATTTTTTTGAGGATTGGTTTAAGAATATAATTTGCAAGATCCACCTGCACATGAAAATGTTACCATTTTTATTGTTTGTCCAAATAATTGAAAAGAATTCTAGTTGTAGGTCGAGAAAGTAATTTTAAGATTCAAGAGAAAAACAAAGTATTATCACTTCTCAACTTATCTTACAGACATTCCATCAGAACCCTGAGGCAGACGGCCCTTGTGAATTATCCCATGTGTTGATAAGCACATTTTCATATTCTGTCAAACTGATTAGTTGACAGTTGAACATTGATTTATGTAAGCAGGTTATTTGCTAATGTCTTTAAGAAAACGAGTTGCCAATTAATGTTACTAGTTTGATATTGTACATATACACCCTCATGCATAAAAACATGATCTTATATTTTTAAAAAGTACGGTAAAATACATATGACTGGAAAGTTCACTAAAGATATATGGTAAAATGTAAGTATATATGAAACTTAGTGGCATTAAGGTAAATATTGATTTTAAATTGCATGACTAATCATATAATAACCAGAATAATATTATAATAGCTATATGTAAGCACGAAAGGGTCAATAAATGGTCAAATCTGTCTACAAACACACAGATGATATGTTAACATATTGGGTTCTTAAATAATTATTTTCATTGGAAAACTCTGTTCCAAAAAGAACTAATAATAATAGCCTTATGTCTTATCCAGGTGTTGCCATGCTGAGCTCAGTATTCTTTGAAAATGGTAGTTTTGTTCAGTCTTTAAAAAATAAAATACACATTACATTTACATCCATATTTCTCTGATTACTTAATTTTTAGGTAGGTACTTATAAATACAGTTGTAACTGAAAAAAACCCTACATTTTTCCTGTGGTTTTATGAACTTTATAGTGTTCTTTAACACACAGTCCCTACACAAACCACTATATTCCATCATTGATCCCTCACTCCCTTCACATTGCAAGAAAAAAAAGTATTTAGTGGGCTACTTATTTACAAAATGAACAGTCATTTCTTAAGCTTCAGTGTGCTAGATCTTCCTGTGTACCTGGTATTCTGGATTTTTCACTATTCTATTGTTATTTTTTAAAAACATATATTTAGTACTTCTGATATGGGTGACTTTCCATATGTGTTGGTCATACAGCAGTTAATTTTTTTTTAAAGACAAAGACCAATACTCATTTACACTTTAAATTCTCCTTTACATATGTGGACATTAAAGGGAAGAAGTGATATATGTAGAAAAAAATAAATAAAAATAGTATCAATAAGATTTTAAAAATCAAAAATGCAAAAAAATCAACATCAGTACCAAAACTAAGTGATAGCTATCCCCCGCAAATCCCATAGTACTAGTTGGTGGAAGTAAACCAATGAAAGCTACAGGATCCTTATGCTATCATCATGTGTGAAGGGAAAGCAGAAAGAAAAAAGGCAGTATGGTGTCTGGTGGTACAAGAACAGGAAAATCCCCAAATAGTAATTTCTTTCAGGTAAATTTAAAAACAGAAACTAAAGGTGTTTTTATATCTCGATTCATGGTCGAAGTTATTGCATCCACCTCAAGATTTGAAGATCCTAAAAAAGTCTGGGTCCTATGAACTCTTGAAATTCTAAGGCAGAGCCACACAATGAGAGAAATTGCAAGAACAGCCCCAGACTTAGCAAAGGAAAAAAATGGGGGGGGGGGCAAAATAAATGGAATAATTATATTAAATGGGCCATTGAGCAGAGAAGGGAGATGGAATTAGTTTATAGTATAGCAAGAGGCTATATTTTTATCTCAGTGAGTTCAAATGGAATGAGTTTATTGAGTTATTCCCTCAACATATTCTATAATTTATGTAAGAAAAAGAAGTATAAACATAAGGAAATGTAAATTTTGTGTGCTTGAAACACCTTTTCCTAATAGAAGTTAGGAAATCAGTTTACTTCGTGGTTAGGTGTCTGTGTGTCAGACACTAACCTGAAATGGCTATTCAAAGACAGGACAATACGAGCATCAATAAGGACAGTAATTCTGGTGAATTGAAATACATCAGGTGTTTCTCATTCCATGACAGAAGTATGCCATGCCACCTATTAAAACTACTTGCTAAAAGGTTGAGTCTGATTTTTTTCAGCCTTTTAGATATAATTAAAATATATAGAAGGTACAGGACAGGGAAGAACGTGTGAAACAATACAGTAGTGATAGAATAAGCAAAAGCCAGACTGTCACAACACCAAAGGGAAAAAAATGTCTTGGTGTCTTGTAGAAGAAAAAAAAATAAAATAAAAGATTTTGAGGACGATCAAGAAACTAAAAGAGATGTAGGAACCGTTTGAATCAATCACAGTGCAAGCACCTAATTTACATCTTTATTCTAAGAATTGAAGTGTAAAAAAAGTATAATTTGATAAATAAATACTAACTTGATCATTGTAATTAAAGTTTTTATTGTTGCTTTTTATAAGTTGTAATGGTATTGGGATCATTTTAAAAAAGTCTCTGTCCTTTAGATACTGAAATAGAGATAAACATTTTTACAAAAATAATGTAGATACACCAAATAACAATTTGTATTAAAATATAGTTGGCATAAAATATTATGTTTCAGGTGTACAGCATAATGATTTAATATATACACCTTGTGATGCGATTACCACATTAATCCTAGTAAATATCTGTCATCAATACAAAATTATCACACCATTATTCACTATATTTTCTCTCACCTTTTTCACTCATCTCTCAACTACTCTGGTCTCTGGCAACCATTAGTTTGTTCTTTATTTCTATAAGTCTGTTTTTGTTTTGTTTTATGTTTGCTTATTTGATTTAATTTTTCAATAAAATTCCACAGGTGAAATCATGTAATATTTATCTTTGTCTGGCTTATTTCATTTAACATAATATACTCTAGGTCCATTCATGTTGGTGCAAATGAGAGGATATCCATTGTTTTTATTGCTGAGTAATATTTCATAAAGAAGATGTGATTTATGTACATATCACCATCTTTACTCATCATCTCTTGATGGACACCTAGGCTGCTTCCTTATCTTGGCTATTGTAAATAATGCTGCAGTGAACATAGCAGTGCATTTATCTTTTCAAATTAGTGTTTATGTCTTCTTTGGTTAAGTACCCAGAAGTGGGATTGCTAGGTCATATGTTAGTTCTATTTTTAATTGTTTTAAATATAAAAATAAGACTATAAAGCTATGTTTAAATTAAAAATAGTGATAACAAAATACTCCTCCCAGAGACAGAAAAACACAAATATCTTTAAAGGTAATTTCATAGTATATTAAAATTAGGAAGAGGAAACTTATAAACAACTGAGAGTATTAAATGGAGAAAACAGTGATTGAGAAAACTTGCAAAACTGAAAAGATGCCTGAGACAATAAAATTTAAATGACCATAAGCATAGTATTTTGGAAGAATTTTATGCCATTTCCAGACTGTCAAAGTGTCAAACTGGGATAAGGAGCCATCAGAATTAAATTTCAGTTTCATTAACTGCATGAATTTCACAAAGCTAGCAAATTTAGAGATATCTTCTCGTGATTAGAGTGATTTTCTTTTGATTTTTAGATATGGAAATGATTATTTATACATTATCGATATTTGTAAAATACACTTTTATTTTTTAGTTTGCTATTGTTCTGACTTATTTTTAACATGTAGACAAATGGAGAGAGGTTTCTCTGAATTATTTGTACTGATTATGCATCCCACGTTTCTATTTGTTGTTTTATTGGTACTCGTGAGGATTATGATAAATACTTTTAATATACTTTAATGGGTTACTGTTAAAAGAAATTTTGCACTGCCACAATAGAGACAGCATTTACATTAAATTACATTACAGGGCTACAATTAAATAGAATGATGAAAAAAATAAAAACTCAAAGAAGCAATTCCTTAGAGCCTGGAGAAATTAGATTCCTTGATAATTCAAGAAGATGATCAACAGAATTTCTATAACTAAACAAAATAATTTGTTCTGTAATATCACTATTAAAGATTAATGATCTCTCTTCTAGAAGGATTGATACATTTGTATATTATTTTATCTTGATGAATTGCTATATTAATATTTTTACCTTCAACATGTATCTATGGAGAATCATTTTATTTTTAAAGTTTTGACTTTAAATGGGTTTATATATGACAAAACTGTACTACTTTATGGTTTTCTTTCAAAAATTATTTAGAGGAATTTTCAGCCTGTGTTTTGCTACCTTCCATGTGCTTGAATATGGATGGAAAAGGATATTATGAATAACAAAAAGACATTTTTCAAATTTATGTTTAAGAATAGTGTTAATAAATTGTTACTAATATTTATTTAGCTGTCCTCCTTTTATCTCTACATTAAGATCTAGTTCTTTTGTGCATTAAAATCAGGTCATTACTTGTTTATACAATAATTTTCAGTGTAGGTGACCAAGATGGTTAGTGGGTGGAGTGCAAAGTAAATATTATAAATTGTGTTCTTAATTTTTATGAGGATGATATTATTATTTACTAAAATAATATGTTAATTCAAATTGTATACATATCTATGCATTTTCTTATATTAGGAGCACATCTACCAATTTATATTGGTAGAAGCACATGATTAATAAACTTCAGAAAACAATGGTCTACTGCCTTGAAGATGCAAATAACTATATAGATTCTAAAAAGCACTGCTATAGTTTTAAAGAACAAGAAAATGTAAGGTGGACAAATCTAGTTCTTTGACTTTTAGCAATATTTGCATTTTACATATGAATTATTTGCATACTTAAAGAATTTTAAGAATTATTTAGATATGCCAAAAATATTATTATATCAAATATTCTGAAATTTAATTGACTATAGTCTTACTCTGACTTCATTCACATTGTAAATATGTTACTGACTGAAAATTTAGCTTCCAAATGATACAAAATGTTATGGAAACAATAGATGTACTTTTTTCATGGTTTTTATCGTTATTTCAGTGATAAATGTATTATAATAAATGTAGTCATTCTTTGATCTCTAAAAATATCATATATTTACTCATTTAGGCATTTTAAAATGAATAATCACAAAATTAATAATTTTGGAATAAAAATATTTTTCTAAGTAAAGTGTTTTGGGTCATGCTTTGACCCTTAAACAATAAATTATAAATTAGAAGCTGCCATAATAACAAAAAGAAGATAAACTTTGTCAAGATGCAAAAGACAAAAGCAAAAAAAAAAATGCTAATGAAAAATTGCAACTAAAAAAAAAGGAACATTTAAATGTTAATATTAATTGTCTTTATAACATTTTTTATATAACCCACAAATAATTTGCCCAGAATTTCTTCAACTCATAAGAAGACCAATATAATATGTAAACATCTGGTTACCTAGAAACCGAAACACAGGAAGACAAACACATCCTTTAGACTTATTGATGCAGGTGGATTGGACTCTCAAACAGGCATATAGCCTCTGGCAAACCTGAAGATGCTTTAGAATACGAAAAATTCCCACTCAGCTCAGTAAACATTATTTCATGAACAGAAACTTCTTTTCAACACCACTAGACTATCTATTACAAGGTGAAATCCTAACAATTTATTGAAAGCTTTTCTAACACTATTTCTTCCATGGTCTTTCTTCCTTCAGAAGAAGATTTTGTTGCTGTTTCTCTTTAATTTATTTCAAAGCTTTCTTTTCTTTGCATACACTCTAATTTTGTTTCTGTACTACCAATAGGACTAAAATAACTCTTGACAGCATATGACATGGTATATTAATCTATTTTAGAAATTCACTTGTTTATGTCTACATTTTAATCTTCAAAACATAGTAATGCATTTAGGGTGACAGCATTTTGGTGACATTAAAAACTGTGAATGTGCCTTTGGTTGGCAAGTAGATGATTGCTATTTGTCATGACAAATTATTCTTTCACAGACATACTACTTCAATATATTGGGACCCTAACACCTTCTATACATACAGTGCAAATTATAAATTGTTCAGTGTTCTATTTTATTTTCATACAAGTTGTAGGATGCTATTATTCATAGCTAAATTATAACAAAAATTGCACTTCATAGCCCTTCCTATTCAAGTGTTTTCAAGATGCATTATTATTTTTCTAATTAGGTTATTTTAAAGTAGTTGGTAATATTGGGGTGAATTATATATTTTTGACTATTTTTGTTTTCTTTAATGTTTATATTCTCTTAACTTTGAAAACAAATTAAATTCCTTTGGAAATATGTTAGTCTAATGAGTCAGTGAAAAAAATATGATGTAAGTTTTTCTTTTATAAAATGAAATAATCCTTTAATATTCACATGACTTTATTCATTAAATCCAAATTTGGCAGTTCTATCAGAATATCTTTGATTTTCCTGGGCAAACTGGACAAGACAGATTTCACCTTAAGAATATAATTAAAAGTGGCCAGAAGACAACATAATCAAACACTTATGCTGATGAATATAAGCAGAGCTCCAAATTAGATATGAAAATAAGCACTGGCCCAAGGGCTTCATTACCTTCCAGGAAAAACAGTAATTCTAATAAGTCACCTGGACGTAGCTTCTGATAGTTTAACCAAAATAAATTATGTGTAAAAGAAGATTTATGGAGGACAAAGATATGTGTGACCACTTAGACTTACACAGTGAACAGTCATTAATTCGACTTAAACAAAACGAGAATTTATCTTCATGCACAGAACTGTTCAAATCTTTAGATTATGTTCTGTGTTTTTAGTCAGCTCCTATGTAAATGAGCAGCTCTATCTTTATTTGAAGTGATAGTACACATACATAGTCAGTTATATTTATTTTTATTTATTTATTTTTATCATGCCTCAGTAATGCATATAAATATTGACTATATCTCCCAGAGCAAGAGAAATATGGGAAAAATAAACAAATGGGACTACATCAAACTAAAAAGCTTCTGCTCAGCTAAAGAAACCATCATCAAAATGAAAAGGAAACCAACCATATGGGAAAATATATTTGCCAATGATACCTCGGACAAGGGTCTGATCTCCAAAATACATGAAGAATGCACATGGCTAAATACCAGAAAGGCAAATAATCCAATTAAAAAATGGGCAAAGGACCTGAACAGACACCTCTCCAAAGAGAACATATGGAAGGCCCAGAGACATATGAAAGGATGTTCAACATCACTAACCATCAGAGAGATGCAAATTAAAGCCACAGAGAGATACCACCTCACACTTGTCAGAATGGCCATCATAACCAAATCAACAAACAACAAGTGCTGGCGAGGTTATGGAGAAAAGGGAACCCTAGCGCACTGTTGGTGGGAATGCAGACTGGTGCAGCCACTGTGGAAAACAGTATGGAATTTCCCCCAAAAAACTAAAAATGAAACTATCTTTTGATCCAGAGATTCCACTGCTGGGACTATACCCTAAGAATCCTGAAACACCAATTCAAAAGAACCTATGCACCCCTTTGTTCATAGCAGCATTGTTTGCAATAGCCAAGTGGTGGAAAAGGAGTGGATCAAAAAACTGTGGTACATTTATATAATGGAATACTACTCAGCAGAAAGAAAGAAGAAACTCCTTCCCTTCATGACAGCGTGGATGGAACTGGAGAGCATTATGCTAAGTGAAATAAGCCAGGCAGTGAAAGACAAAAACCATATAATATCACCTATTAGTGGAACCTAATCAACAAAACAAACAAGCAAACAAAATAGAACCAGAGACATTGAAATAAAGAACAAACTGACAGTAACCAGGGATGAGGGCCAGGGTGGGGGCAAGGGGGATAATGGAGAAAGAAGAGGAAATGTCGCCAAAAAAACATTTATAAATGACACATGGATGAAGCCAAAGTGGGGTAGGATTGAGGGTGGGTGGGTCGGGGAGAGTGGTTGGGAGAGAATGGAGACAACTGTACTTCCACAACAATTTAAAAAAAAAGTGGACAGGGGGAGGCTGGGAGTAGTTTGAGAAATTAAGAAGCCAAAGAACTGGTGTGTGCAGCCCATGGACATGGACTAAGAGGTGTGGGGATGATGGGATGGGGTGCTGGGTGGAGGGGATAAAGGGGGGAAAAATGGGACAACCGTAATAGCATACGCAATAAAATATACAAAAAAAAAGTAATACATATGCACCATGGAATGTTACTTGGTCATAAAAAATAACAAAATCATAATACTTGTACCAGCATGGATGGATCTGATTGTTTATGTTAAGTGAAGTAAGTCAGTCACAGAAAGCCAAATACCACATGACTTCACTCATATTTGGAATCTATACAGCAGTGTAAATGAACAAGCAAGAGAAACAGAGTCATACATACAGAGAAAAGACTGATGTTTACCGGAGGGCAGCGTGGTTGGGAGACTGGGTGGAAAAGGTGAAGGGATGGAAAAGTACAGATTGGGAGTTACAGAATAATCACAAGTATTTGAAGTACAGCATAGGAAATATAGTCAGTAATAATGTATTAATTGTGTATGGTACCAGATGTGTAGTGATAATATCGGGGGTGGCAAGAACACTTTGTAAAGTATACGATTGTCTAACCACTATGCTGTACACCTGAAACTAATAAAAAATCATACCAAATATTAAAAATAATAAATAAAAATCTTTAAAAAATAAAAAATAGGGACAACTGTAACTGAACAATAAAAGAATTTTTTAAAAGAGCCAATCACACACACAGTAGAATAAAATGTATGTGCATAATTAGGTCATAAATGTAGTTAACACAAAAATGACAAGAAATTCATGGTTGGGTAACAGGCTAACACTGAAGTTTATAAACTAGTATTTCCTACCACATTAATAGGTTATGTTGCTTGATAAGATTATATAAATGCTTTCAACCCGGCCCCCCAAAAAAGATTCAAGCATTCCAATAATGTTCTTTTATCACAATGGAATTAAGTTAGAAATCAATAATAAAAAAATCTTTGGGAAAAAGCCCCAAATATTTGACAATTAAATAATATCTCTAAATAAACCATGAGTTAAGGAAAGTGTAAAACAACTTTAAAAAGCATAAACTAAAGGAAAATGAACACATAACATATCAGAATATGAGAGAGGCCATAAAAAATATTTAGGTAAAAATTTATAGCATTAAACACATATTAGAAAAGAAGAAACGTCAATTAATTAATATAGCTTCCATTTTACAAACTTGAATAATAAAAGCAAAATTAATCAAATCAAGTAGATAATAAAGATCAGGAAAGCATCGGTAAAATACAAAACAGAAGAACAATAGAGAATAAACACTTGTTCTTAGAGAAAAATCAAGATAATTGATAAAGCTCTAGCCAGACTAGTCAAGAAAAAAATGGAGAAGAAATATATTATCAATGCCAAGTATTTCAGAGGTGACATTACTGGGGATCCAAATATAGTCAATATTAAATGGATAATAAAATATTTAAAACGTTAATAAATCATGTAAATTAATATATTTATTAATTTATTAAGTCACAAATTAATTCTATGACTTTGGTAAAATAGAAAAAACTTTTAAAACATACAAGCTACAAGTTTATTCAAAAAGAAATAGATAGCCTGAAAGACCTTTATTGACTAAAGAATTTGGCATTATACTGAAAAGACTTCCCCCGAAACTGTGCCAAAATGGCTTCTCCAGTGAATTCTACAATCAAATAAAATACTATAATACTAATTCTACAGAGAACCTACCAGAATATTGAAGATGAAGGAATATTTTCCAGTTCATTCCATGAAACCTACATTACCCTGATACCAAAAGTAGAGAAAGCCATTAATAAGACACATACAGAAAGAGAAAGAAAAACCTCATCATTATCTCAATGGATACATAAAGAAAACATTGGACAAAAATTCAACACCCGTTCCTAATAAAAAATACTCACAATAAACTGAGATAGGAGCAAAGATGTACAACCTTAAAAAAGACATCTGGGAAAAACCTGGAATTAGCATTATACTTAATTCTGAGAGATGGAATGCTTTCTCTCAAGTTCAGGGACAGGGTAGGATGCCTGCCCTTGCCGTTCCTGTTCAACACTGTACAGGAAGTTTGAGCCAATGCAATGAGGCAAGACTGTGGAATCCAAGGCATCGAATTTGGAGCGGGAGAAATAAAACTGTGTTTATTCACGGGCAATATAATTGGTTATTGAGAACATATATTGAAATATTTAAAAAATCAACTGAAACTGATACAAGTTAGAAAGATTACCAGGTACAAAATCAGTATACAAAAGTCATTTTCTATACTCTTGCAAAAATTTACATAGTTAAATTAGGAAGCCATGCTATTTACAGTAGCATCACAAATGAGAAATACTTAGGACTAAATCTGAATAAAAATATGAAAGAAGGAAGCCAAATTCTGAGATACAAAGAAAATGATGGACATAAGATTAAATAAATAGGAGAAGAATCAGTTATTAATTTGGGATTACTTAAAAACTTTCTCATTTTTAAAATTTCACATTATTTACTAATTTACTTATTAAATACTACCTATTAAAAACTATATGTTAAAATTCATTCAAATTGTTATGTTCTAATGATTGTTTTAATAATATAGACTGTTAGGTTAACTGTTACAATATTTTGAAAATATGTATAGTATTTTTCTGTCAACTATATAAAAGTTCCTTCCTAAAATTGAAAAGAACTTTTATCTTTGACACTAGTACACTTTAAGGACACAGACACAATAAGCTAATTTATTTTATTTTATTTTTTTGTAGCAGATTCCCTCCACTCATTTATTTTAAACAGACAGTAACAAATAATTCATTTTAATATAAATCACATTATTGTCATTGAAGATTGATCTGTAATTGTATTTAGTTTCAATTGTTATAATGCTCCTAGTGGAAATGAGCACTAGAATTTTAGAAAGATTAATTTTTAGGATTAATAAGTACTAGAACAAAATCGTGCCTTTCATAACTTGCAGTAAGAAATGAAGTTTTAATATCACATTTATAAGAAGCAAATTGATGTATTAAAAATAGCTATGACTTTGCCCTCTGTAATTATATAACTCAAGCCAAATTAATGTTTTCAACATGCTTACACTTGGGAAGTAGTCACTAGTTTGCCACTTATTTTAGAAGAAAAAACTCATCTGAAGTGTTATCCAAAATTACTGTTCATTTAGAGCTCTTAAGCTCAAGATCTCTGAACCCTGAACTAGCAAATTTCAATACTAATTTCTATGAATTTTCCTTTTTTGTAAAGTGAAAACAAAGATAATCCCATTTGGTGGTAGTTTTTCAATGTGTGCGTCTTACGTTAATAGACACAGGTATCCCCCTACAGGAATATAACATTGTTGTGCATTTCCTTTTTAAATTGAATTTATTGAGGAGACATTGGTTAATAAAATTGTAAAGTTTCAGGTGCACAACTCTATAATACATCATCTGCATATTGTATTAGGTGTTCACTTCCTTAAGTCGTCTCCTTCCATCACCATTTATCTCCGCTATATCCTCTCCTACTGCCTGTACCTCCTTCCCTGCTGTACATTTTCTTTTTCTGTTCCTTTTACAGAGATTTTGAAGAGTAGTTCAGAGACAAGAAATGTATAATTTTTCCACCCTCAAATAATAGTCTTCTTTGTTTGAATTTTGAGGATTGATAAAAGATAATATTTTATTCCAGATTTAGATTTCAACTATGAAATTTTGTCTTCATAGTTAAAATGACTTCCTTTTGCTCTCCTTTTCATATTATTTCATCATGTTTTGGTAGCAAGTCTGATTATTCTACTTTGTAATTTCATCAACTCCTGTCTAATGAAGTTTTTACCTTTCTTTAAACTTCCAGAGTGCTAGTGAAAATCACCACTGTCATGTGAGCACAGGCCCATCTTCTTATAGGTGAGGTGTGGCCCATCAACTGGAAGATGTGGGAGAGGGAGCACAGTCTATATTGTTGGCTTTGCTTTTTCTGTTAGTTTGATTTGTTTGCTATAACTTATAAAATAGAAACCAGCAGTGGAGAGTAAGAAGAGATTAGAAAATGAAAATTTCTAGATAGAAAAAAATATTAAAAAGCAGATAAATTGGTTCCACCAACATATAGTTGTTTTCACTTAATTGTTTTTGCTGTGATTTGTTAAATAATTCTTATTTGGGTGGATTTTTTTAAAGTAGTAAAATTTGAGTAAGAGAAATGAAGGCTCTACTCTGACTTCACATAATGTTTGAGTGGGAGACACTACCATAGAAATGGTAACATTATGCCAAGGCTAATGTTTAGTGTGAACACAGTATGGCCTCTGTTTATGGCCATCACCTCTTTGGATTGCTCAGTGTCCAGGAATGTACACAGTACACATCAGCACACATCAGTATACATCAACGACTGGTCATTATCCATGCTCTACTAGATCTTAAGTACTTTAAATGTCACTCTTGATCAGATATCTCCTGTTTTATATATATATATATGAATATATATATGAATATATGTATTTGTATAATATAATACCTAAAATAATTATGTGCATATGTTTTTTTATCTTCTTATCCAAATACTTTATTAGGCCTTTGCCAATGCCATCGGTTTTCAAGTATTTTCTGAACACTTATTATATAGTTGACAATATGTTCAATGCTTTTGTATTACTTCTAGTATGACCAGAACTAAATTTATGCACTGGAGCATGGGTGCAAATAATTGAGCCTTCCAAATGATTTCCAGAAATTATTGATGTGATAAAACATTTTACAATGGTTGAATTTGATTATCCCACTTCATTCTACCATTAAATATGTCTCTGGTTGAACATTAAAATTCCCAAATATAAGCCAGCAAAACCACTGGAAACTAAAAATATCTGTTGGGGGAAAACAGTGGAAGAAAAAGAATTTTTTTTTTTTGAGCAAGACTCCTCCTTGCTTTTCACTATTTGCGTTCTTGCTTTCTGAATTTGGCAATTTAGATTAAATGATTGATTGAAAAATATACTTTAAAATATAAACTTGAGTGAGGAAAGACCAACTTGAGGGAGTTCAGAAGAAAGGCTAATGACTTTAAGCATTAAGTCACCATCTATCTTTGCTGACACTGGAGACATTATTGAAATTATCAGAGCAAGAGTTAAAAAATCCTCAAACAATGTAACCTTTGTGATTCAAGAGGGAATACTAATTGTACTTACCCTAAGAGAAATTCAGAAACAACTATTAAACCTATCTAATTTTCTGATCTGCAGCTAATAATTTTGGCTGTCATCAGTAGGGTTGGTACAGGTAAAGCCTCTTCCTGTTTTCAAACACTTCATATCTTGACGAGACTGCCATTTTTTGCTGTGTGTGTGGGCTTTACTTCGAATCTCTGAGTTATCTGACCATGAAACTGGAGGCAGAATAGGTGATTGGGGACACAAAGCTTTTCAGAGTTTTGTCTGAAAGTCTGGAAATTGTCATTGCACTAGAAGGAGGATCACAGGACCTTGGGATGAAAAGCTGATTATGAACTAAACTGTGTCTGATAAGACATTTTTACTAGAAGAAGTTAACGTATGTAATAAACTGAGTAAGGTCCAGAGTGGCAGGGTGAGAAAATACTACAGCAAACATAATTCTACCCTTTCTCTCTATGGTTTCTTTACATCTTCAAAGATAAGTAAACCAAGGTGTAGGTTATAAGAGGCTAGGCACCAGCTATTTCAAACTATGTGAACTTAAACTAAATTTTTATACCACTAGACCTCAATGACTTTGTTCATAAAAGTCAAATAGCGTAAATAGGAAATTCTTCTAACTGTAATGTTGTCATAGGTATGCTATGTGTGTACTAATTTATAATTTCAGTAGCTTTAAATATCACCGGATTCATTACATAATAATAATTTAATTATTTAAGTTTGAAAGATACAAAAAACGGGAATCACATTTTAAAATGTGACCCTAGTTAGGTTAGTGTCAAATATGTCCAACCCTGAATGCATTTCATGGTGATAGCTTGTCATCGTAAATGTCTCTAGCACTCCTAGAAAACAATTGAGGTGGGGTTTTTTTTGTCCAAACAGGAAGCCCACAGTAAGAAAACCGAGACTGGGAAACTAAAGAATAGATTTGCAAATAAATCTTTGTGTATTATTAAGAATTTTCCTAAATGAAACCAGATTCTTAATGTTTTCTTGTATAATGTAATTTATATAATTCATGAAATATGACAGTTTTATGATCATCTATCAAAATAATTGCATTCAAATGAAAATATTTCATGAATCTGACTAGATAGAAGTAACATCTAAGATTTTTCAGTTCAGGAAAGAATAACTTTATGATCCAAATTATGTGTTAAATATTAGCTAAGAATGAGACATTAGTTCATCTTTCTTATGCTAGTCAAATTAGTTAGATTTCTTGTTACTTTAAATTATACTTTTAAGTAGTTCATTACTGTATGAATTAAATTATCTTTTTTTTCTGTTACTCATACTCCATTTAGTCAATAATGCTATAAAATATTCAAAAGGAAACAGACACAGCAATTTATGTCTAGACTTCCAGGTAACTTAACTGTCATTTAGTTATTCACAAAACAATTTGGAACTTTCATTTTGACAAATTGCAGGACTCCCTTGGTAAAACTAAAACTCCAATTAAAAGATTAAATACAAAAGCCTAGCCAGAAAGAGAACCCCTTTCTATGTCCATGGAAAAACATGAAGCAAGATCTTCCAGTACATTTTTTATATTTATAAGAAATGATAAGAAAGTAAAATTGACTCTTATTAAATATTTAAAATTAATATACTGAAGAGTGATAAAAATGTACTGAACCGCGTGGTGCAGAGATACCACCTAAAATTATAAAGAGAAATAAATAATGTATTTCATTACTGTATTATACATTATTATACATTTACAATGAATATACCCACCATACATTTAATTCCATATTTTATCTATATTCTCTTTACAGTGTTAATATTAGTGTCATTCATAGGTGGCTGCAATAATCCCCTTACTTTTCAGATCTTTCAATCAAAGATCTCTGTACTGAGACTCTGGGCACACTTAATAGCTCTGTAACCTAGGAAATGAGCAAGCAGAGAAGGAGAGGGACATCTCTTCTTCTCATGGTTGCTAGCATCTCTCTGGCCTAATGCCACTTTTGAAACTTGCTCTGCCACTTGCCATGTCAGTGATCTTTGGTGAAGTGTTTAGTATTTTGTGCTTAAGGGAGGTATTCACAGCATGGCGATACGTTAAGATTGGCATCCCAGCTTTAAGCATTTCACTGTCAACAGATGGAGCATCCTGACTGAATTATTGTAAGGTGTAGACAAAATAAAATTGGCAAAAGTACGTAGAATAAGATCTGTCTGAAAATCATTCCATAATAAAAGTTGTATCGTTATTATTGGTGTGGCACACAAGGTCCCTGTCATCAGGGACGGGACGGAAATGACTTCAAGAAGATTCTTGGGTGACAGCATTGAACAGAGAGAAAGGACTGGTTAGAATTATGATGTGTCTCTTGAATATGGCAGAAATATTTTGGTGAGGAAGAAGAAAATAGATCTTACTGGAGGATCCTCAGGTGTCTTGTAGGTGTTAATTGTAGGCAAAACAGATATTTTGGAATCTTTCTAGTAATGTTAAGATTTTTAAAAAACACAGCCTGGGGCAGGGGAGGAGCCTTTCAGGCAGAGGGAAGAGCTAATGCAAAGATCAGAAGGTCTATTGTTGGTGAGTTTGAGACACTTAAATAAGTTTTCCTTGAATGTAGTGAGTAAAGAGGAAAGTGTTACAAGATGAGGTCAAGGACTTCAGCATGGATTGAGATCTAGTAGGATGTTTGAGACAGAAAGTAAAGTTTGAATTTTACTCAAGTGAAATGAGAAGACTTGAAATAAGTCTGATTTATATTTCAAAACAAACTCTCTCTGTTTAACTAAAATGTTTGTGGGTGAACCAGAGTGAAAACAGGGGAACTAGCTAGGAACCTACAATAATGATCAAGCAGTATCTAGCGGTAATTTGGAATAGGAGACCAGGAGAGAGGAAAGTGCTTGGCTTTTTAGTATGTTTTGAGAACAGAGCCCAGAGGATTACTGATGCATGTAGTTGGTACTGAGTAAGAGCCAATAATAAAGATAACTCCCAGATTCTTGGGGTGATGTGAACAGTTACTGTCTTGGAGAGCTATACAGATAAAGTGTAGTTTTAGGTTACTTGCAGATATCCACATATCCACATGGAAATGGCAGGAACAGAGTTAGTTATAAATCTAAAGGCTGTGAAGTCAGTTCCTTGGTACAGGTCAAGAAACATTTATTAGATGCCATATCCTTCCTGCTTACTTTATATGAATACTTCCTGCCACTTTCTTTTTGTTTAGGTAAATATTTAGCAACTTTATTTGCTTAATTTATTTTCTCATAGTACATTTGATAAAATTTATAAAGAGACTGCAAATAATAAACTGAAAAAAATAATAGTACATAATTAACGTTGATTGAGCACTTAGTATGTGTCAGGCAGTGCTACAAGAGTTTGAGAGGTCCACCGTCAAATTTAATCATTACCGAAGACCTAGAAAGTAACTTCTAATGAAAATAGAAAATCAACGCCATGAAGATAAAGAAGAAGCAGCTATGCTGGTCAAGAGTATTAATGGTGTCACTGTCATTAAACCCAACCTGAAATTATGTTTCCTATAATTCATATAATTCTGGTAGTCAAAAAGGAGAAAAGCATACTGGTTTTTCAAGGGAGACAGATACTTTCCCAGTACTATATAATGAAAGCATTTTTCCCACATGGAATATTATTTAAGAAGTATTGTCTTGCAATATTTCAATGATTTTAATGTGCATATTTTTCCTATGTGTACATTCTGATTGAAATGAATTTTGCAGTCATGAAAAGGCAAAAAGAAGCATGATAGAGTAGTCATTATCCATGGGCTTCGAAACTTGGCAGAGTGTGTATTTGAGAGGAAGCCCTGGGACACTAGTGAATAAATATTCCTGGTGGCAGGGAGATAATATCATGTGGTGGGACAGACTGTGCCCATGATCCCAGTATTTCACCCCTCTCTGTATTTACTCACTTTACAGTGTAACTTTGCAGCATTCACCCATACCTCACTCTTGGGCTCTGGGCCCCTGTTTTGACCAATGGAGAATTAGTGTACATGATGTAAACAGAGCTCATCTCTTGCATATATGCCACCCAGGTGAGAACATTCTAGGGTAACCTGCTGGAAGGCGAGACATACACATTGATGAGGCACATGACCAGAGCCAAACTCTATCTGCCAGTATCCATTTAATCCCCAAACAGCTAAGTAGGCCTAACCAACATCAGCAGAGCCATCTGGACAACGCCCAGCTCACTATAGATGCATGGGCAACAAAGGCTTATTGTTTTATGCCTTTGATTTGGGGAAGTTTGTTACTCAGCAAAAGCTAACTGATACTTATGGGGAAAGAAAAACAGATATTACTGATTCTGTGTTGAAAAGTAATTCAGAAAATTCAGGCACTGAATGTGAAAACGTTCCAGGAATACCTGAACCAATTTGTTTTGCTAATATTTTAACTTTTTGCATCTGCGCAAGAAATATGTGGTCTAAAATCTCTCTAAATAATTCTGGAAGGACTCTGTCAATAATATAAAATAAAAAGTCTGCAAAAGAAGAAAGCAGTATTTTGAGGTTAAATTGCAACTTGTTTTATTTTTTTAGTGGTGCATGACATGTAGTTCTGTCTTACAATTGATAGTACCTTTATGTGATATGTAAGTGCATGATTGTATCGTTTCTTTGTTTCTTACCATGAATAGCAGGGGCTACCTCATATATATCACTAGATCAATTAAGTCAGTAAATATTATCTGATCTGTTTCTACATAGCAAAACTTTAATAATTAATTAATTAACATGTCCTCCTGTCACTATCTCTCTCCACATAATTGAATGGACTTCAGTGTTAAAGTGAAAAGTTATCAGTTATTTCATCTTCTTTTAATATAGTAGGGTGATATGAGGAATGGGAAAAAGATTTTGGAAGTTGGCTGAGAAATTTATTTTAATTATTTCAAAATATTACTTATGGGACATTCAGTTTTAATGTGAATGGAAATAAATTTACTTTGCATCTGAAAAATCATTAGTTAAAATGCATTCTTTTATCATGAAATGTTTTTTTATTGGTTGACTGTCAGTAAACTGCATGCTTGTTTAATTTCAGTTTTTATTTTAATGTGTATTGTGTTACTGCTTTATAATACTGATTCTTGGTATTTGGTCTATGTTCACAAATAGTGTCACTTGATTTTTCCTGACAGATTTGGTGAGCATCCCAGTAAGAATGATAAAGTCCATTCCTACCTGATTCATTTCACATGTGAGGTGCTCCTGGAGTTCAGCATTTGTGATTCTGAACAGATGGCAGAATCCTGTTAAGATCAATTCTAATAATTTTCTTCATCCATTTTACATTTTAAGGGGAAGTATAAATTATCAAAATGTTGTAATCAATATATATACCTGCTTATTATTTAATAATGAGCTTTTGATTAGAAAGCAGAAAGTGAGGACCTGTGTGGGTAAATTGAAACACATAGCACTTTAAAGTGAGAATCTAGAATGAGAGAGAAAGATGTGTTTATGTTTGGAATACTGGAGGTAGAGTAATTAGGCCTTAATTTTGTTTTTGTTTATGAGTTTCTCTTCATTATTTTTTAAAAAGATTAACTGCAAAAAATGTGATTATTTGAGATATGCATGCTATAATAGTTTAACAAAAACTCATATATCAATATCAAAATCAAAAATATAAAAATTATTCTTCTTTGTCCTTTGTCATATATTTCTATGTGTTTGGTTAATTTACAATTTTCAGTCTAATTTTAAATATACTTTGGTTGCAATTTTTATAAAACATTTCACTTTGCAGAAGCCTAATAATGAGCTACATTAGAAGTGTTTTAATTTTCAAGAGAGACTTTCATGATTTTTTCATAAAAATTCAAAATTTAATGGAAAATTAATTACACATAAGATTAGGAAAACCTCTCGTATTCTGTGAAGTCAGACCTTTTGTTTTAATGCACAATGATTGATACAATTTATCTGGATTACTTTTGAGGGGAAAATTATGTGAATTCAGAAGTCTCCAAAATGACAGTTTTGCAGATAATGATATGACTCGATGTCTCATGGCTTCCACGCACTTCCCCTCCGTCCCACCGGACACCACGCCAATCCTTCCAAACCATTGCAGGTCCTAATATCTCCAATAATCCTTGTTCAACATTCTACCCTCCTTGAGCTTTACCTTCTATAAGTTTTGTTCAATCATAGACATGGTCACATAGTAATTTCCTTGTTAGAATTTTATTTTGTTACTCAATTACTCTGTATAATTTTAAAAGTAAAGCTATAAGCTTCGAGATGACAAAGGTTTAGTTTAAAGTGTCTATCCCATAGCAATTCTCCCAAAATAAACAGTAATATTTAATGTGTGAAAAAAGAGAGATTCTCTTTTTCATTTAGGCTAGATGTCATGGGGTAGGTGGCTGTTGGAGAATGTGAACTCTGCAGCTTATGACAGAGGCTTACCATCTTTATCTGCTTCTCCAGGTTGAAAATAATTATGATTGCACTTAGGTAATTGTGTGGGCCATAGTTTCAATCTCTACAAGAAAGCCATAAGGAGGGAATCATGATCCTGTTGTAGAGAGGAAGAATTGGAGGATTTTGAAACATTAACTTGTCAAATGTCAAGTTATGACTACGAGATCAGGGACTTAAAATCAGATGTGCTGAACTGCAGAGACTGTGTTCTCATTTCACTGTCACGCCATCAGTAAAGCCCTACATGCTGATACAAAAAGTTTGGTAAAACTGATAGCCATTCATTATTTTAAACTGGGAAATTTAGTTTTTAAATGAAGATTCTCTGATAACTGTCATCCTTTAGAAACTCTATTTTTGCTGTATTGCTCGTTCATGTTGTTTTTAACATTGGTCTTCATGTAGCCTGTACTTTCTCTGAATCAATCTGAGGGAAAGGGAAAGTTTTCAGTGAATCATTCCATACAATATGGACTTATTTCAGGGGGTTAAAATTTGATGAATCCATCTCCTAAATCAGATACTATGTGCTACCTAGAAATGGAATTTCTCTCTGCTTGATTATAGTTAAGATTTATAGATTTATAGTAAAGATAGTGATAACCATAGTTAACTATTAATTACTATTGTAAATTCTATATATGTATTTCTTTTATTCCTCAAAAATTCCAGTGAGTAGTAGTAACTATTAGCATCCTCATTATCAAAAAGGAAACATTTGAAATACATAAGGTAAGTTACTCAATGTCATATAACTAGGAAAAGACACATTCTTTTATTTGATAACTTTAGGCTTAAAAAAATTCCTCTTAGTGGCAAAACCTGAAGCACTTGATACTTTTGTTATACTTTGCCAAGACAGGTTATACCCAGATATAAATCTATGTTTGATTTATGTTAGGTGACCCTGAATGCAAGCAATGTTTTGTTCTAAAGGAAAACTTTTGTGATGAAATAAATAGTAAAATTGTGTGACTCTTTTTACTTTAACATTTGTGGAGCTCCATGTGTATATATGGTCAATGCTTGGAATTTTTTTAATGTGCAAAATTAGGAATTCATTTCAACCTTGTGTTTTCCTTACTTCCGTGGATTCTATCTACTGGATTTTGTCATTGTGCAGGTAACACAGGTATATTCTGGTTTTATTGTGTCTCCGGTCTCAACTATATCTTTAAAAATATGACAAAGATGAAGACATAAACTGGCTGTTTTGGTTTTTCTTAATGTATGATATTGAAGGTTTCACTTAAAGAAAAGCCTCACCATGGACCGTGCACTCACTTTCCAGCCACTACCATTAATTTGTGGATAATTTTAGTTGACATTGCCTGAAGAGAGGAAGATGTGTGTGTGTGTTTGTTCTTTGTTAATATTGCTGTATGTCATAATGGTTTTCTTCAGAATGTTGAATATACTTTTAAGTTTCACTTTCTATTTTTGAGCTGTAATAAATCAACTAATTTAAATTGCTTGACTATAAGTATAAATAAAATGTGCTCTGTGGCATAAGTTTTTATACACCTGATGGGTTATGCAGAGAAGTAAAGGCATGCATTTTTAAAACACAGGTAAACCATATACATGACTAGAAAACACAAAATATAAAAGAGCTGTAAACAACAAAGTCTTTCTCTGGCACTTTACATAATGTGGCAGCGTAAAGTGGTCACGAGCACTGTCCCATAGATATAAATATAAAATATGGACAAAACAGTAAAAAGTAAACTATTTAAAGGTGCCAGAAGGGATCTAAAAATACAGAGAAGCTGAAAGGGAATTTTCAAAACATTGCTATGGTAAGAGGAGAAGATCAGGACTTTATAGCTTTCATGTTGAGGATGCTTTCTAATTCTCCGGGCTGAAGTGGAGGAAATGGCGGCAGAAAACAAGCCTATGTATCAAGGGAGCAATCTCTCTTTTGTCCTATATTTATATGGATATACAAGTTTTATTTTGGTCAATATTGCCTGTCGACTTTTTTCTTTACATGTTATTGTATCCCTGTGTTTTGGCTGGGTTTCTCGTAAATATCACAAAGCTAGATTTTTTTTTCAACCCAATCAGATAACTTCTGCCTGGTAACTTAGGATTTTATATTATTTGTTTATTGAAATATTGAGACCTTTCTACTATCGGTCATAGTTATTTTGATTTGTTTTGCTTTATTACACTTATTTCCTTTTCTGTCTTCTTTTAAATTTTAATTAGAGATGTTTAATCATTCAGTTTTTTCAAAATATGTTCAAAAATTTTGTTCTCTATATTCAACCTTATTAATTACCTTTGAAATGTTTACTGTGCCCACTTAAATGATAATGTTAATCAGGATTTGAACTTCACCTATAAACAATAACTAAGGACACCGCAGTATTGCCTGCTGAATCTATATTTTATGGGTTCCGGTATTTTAGCTCTCTCTGTGTGTGGTGTGTGTGGTGTGTGTGGTGTGTGTGATGTGTTCTAAGCCATCACTTAGGCATTATTATTATTATTATTGTCATTGTTATTTTATTTAGTTTGTGTTTGATTAGATTGATCGATATGTTTACATATTTCATTGCTGATTCCACTTAGCATTGCTGACCTTCATTCTGAGACCCTCTTCATATATTTTTTTAGCAATTTCTTTGGAAAAGTTATTGATGACACTTAGTTTTCCTTCATCCGAAAATGTTTATCTTGCTTTCTTTCATGCAAGGTAATTTTTTTGCATCTATAATTTTATATTGGCAGGTTTGTATTCTAAGAATTTCAAAGTGGTCATTGCATTTCTTTCTGACTTCAACTGTTGCCTTTGGGAAGCCTGCGTCAGTCTAATCTTTGTACGTAGGTATTAATCTTTCCTTCTTCTCTGCTTTTCAGATCCTATTTTGATTGCTCTTCTGTAGTTGCACTACTATATATCTAGGGTGACTTCCTTTATGTAACCTGCAAGTGATTCGTTTTGATTCCTGAGTCATTTGTTTGAGATTCTCAACCTTTAGATTATTTCTTCTTCCTCATTCTGCGATCTCCTTCGGACATTACAATCGAACATAGGCTAACTGTCTCATTTTATACAACATCTCTCTTAAACCTCCTTTGAAATTTTTCACCTCCTTGTATCTTTGTATTATTTGGGGTAATTTCTTCAGTGTCTAGTTATCATTTAAGCTGTCTCATTTTTTTTAATTGAGGTATAATTAACATACAATATTATATTAGTTTCAGGTGCACAACATAATGATTTAATATTTGTATATATTGAAAATGATCACCACAGTAAGTCTAGTTAACACCATCACCGTAATAGTTGTTTTTCTTATGATGAAAACTTCTAAAATCTACTCTCAGCATTTTCATGTATGTAATACAGTATTGTCAACTACAGTTGCCAAGCTATACATTATATCCCTATGACTTATAACTGAGAGTTTCTGTATTTGACTTCCTTCAGCCCGCCTGCTCACCATACTCCCAACCCCTCACCCCTGGTAACTACAGATCTGTTCTCTGTATCTATTAGCTTGATATTTTTTTAAAATTCCACATATAAGTGAGATACAGTATTTGTCTTTCTCTGTATCACTCATTAAACTTAATGTGATATTCTCAAGGTCCTTCTGTGTTGTCACAATTGGCAAGATTTCATCCTTTTTTATGGCTGAGTAATATTTCATTATATATTTATATATCACATCTTTTTCCATTTATCCATCAGTGGACACTTAGGATGTTTTCATATCTTTGCTACTGTAAATAATGCTGCAGGGAATATGGGGGTGCAGATATCTTTTCAAATTAACTTTTCATTTTCTTCAGATAAATATCCAGAAGTGGGTCATGTGGTATACTTAATTTTTTAAGGAAACTCCAACTATTTTCCATAGAGACTTTCCCAATTTACATTCCTACCAATGGAGCACAAGGGTTCTGTTATCTTTTCATCCTTTCCAACATTTGTTATTCTTGCCTTTTCATAATTTTCATTTTTAAAGCTGTGGGGTAATATCTCATTGTTGTATTGATTTACATTCCCATGATGAGTGGTGATACTGACCATCATTCCATATACCTGTTGGCCACCTATTCATCGTCTTTGGCAAAAAGTTTATTCAGATTCCCTGCCCATTTTTAAGTTATATATATATTTTTTTATTTCTGTAAAATCAATTGTAACATCTCCTGTTTCATTTCTGATTTCATTTATTTGAGTTCTCAAATTTCTTTTCTTTTTTTTTTTAACCTGTTGAGCCTAGCTAAAGAATTGTCCATTTCATTTGTCTTTCAAGGAATCTGCTCTTGGTTTCATTGACCTTTTCTACTGGCTTTTTAGTCTCTGCTTAATTTATTTCTACTCTGATTTTTCTTTCTTTCTTTCTACTACCCTTGGGTTTTGTTTGTTCTCCTTTTTCTGGTTTCTTGAGGTATAAAGTTAGGTTTTTTAATTGATGTTTGTTTGTTTCTTGAGGTAGGCATTTATCACTATGAACTTCCCTCTTAGAACTGCTTCTTCTCCATCTCATAAGTTTTGATATATACTACTTCCCTTTTCATTTGCCTCAAGGTATATTTTTCTTTTTCTTTCAGGTTCTTTGTTGAGCCATTGGTTGTTGAGTAGCATGTCATTTAATTTCTACATATTTGTGAATTTTCTAGTTTTCTTCTTTAATTTATACTATTAGTTTCATACTATTGTTTCCAGAAAAGATTCTTGATCTGATTTCAGTCTTTTTACATTTATTAATTTATGGAGAATGTTTTATGATCTTTAGAGAAAAATGTGTATTCTGTTGCTTTTGGATGCAATGTTCAGTATATAGTCATTAAGTCCATCTGATCTAACATGCCCTTTAAGGCAAATGTTTCTTTATTGAGTTTCTGTCTGGATAGTCTATCCATTGATGTAAGTGGAATATTAAAGATCCCTGCTATTAATATATTGCCGATAATTTCTCCCTTTAGATCTGTTAATATTTGCCTTATATGTTTTTGTACTCCTGGGTTGGGTGCATAAATATTTACAAATGCTATATCCTTTTGTTGGATTGACCCCTTTCTCATGATGTAATGCCCTCCTTTGTCTCTTGTTATAGTCCTTGTTTCAAAGTCATTTGTTTGATATTAATATAACTATGCTGGCTTTTATTTTGCCTTTTGCATGGAATATTTTGGCCACCCTATGACTTTTTTTTAATCATCACCCAAGGATATGTTTATTTATTTTAAAGATAGAGGAAGGGGGAGAGAGAGAGAGAGAGAGAGAGAGAGAGAGAGAGAGAGAGAGAGAGAGAGAGAGGAACATTGAACAGTTGCCTCTCATATGTGCCTTTACTGGGGATGGAACCAGAAACCTGGGCATGCACCCTGACCAGGAATCGAAAACTGCAACATTTTGGTGTATGCAAGAATGCTCCAACCAATAAAACCACCTGGCCAGGGCACCCTTCCCCCTCTTTTGACTTGAATATTTAATCCATTTACATTTGAAGTAACTGTTGATAGTAGGTATTTTTTGTCATTTTGTTGTTTTCCGGCTGTTTTATCATTCTTTTCCTTTGTCTTTTTCTCTCTTCCTTTGTGGTTTGATGACTTTCTGTAGTGATATGCTTAGATTCCATTCTCATTATCCTTTCTGTATCTACCATTGTCTTTTGTGGATACCAAGAGATGCTCATAAAACAACTTTGAGTTATAACTTGTCTATTTTAAGTTGGTAACAACTCATGTTTGAACTCAACCTAAAGCTGTATATTTTATTCTACCTCCAGTGTTTTATGCTTTTGATGTTTTATTTTATATCATTTTATCTTGTATATTCCTTAACTAATATGAGTGTAAAGTTATTTTTACTACTTTTGTCTTTTAACCTGCTTACTAGTTTTATGAGTGATTAAATCCCTACCTTTACTGTATATTTTTCTTTTACCAGTGAGTTTTATACTTTTGTAAATTTTTTTGGTTTTAATTAGCTCCCTTTTTTCAGCTCAAAGAAGTCCCTTCAACATTTCTTGTAAGGCCTGCCTAGTGGTAACAAAGTCCTTTGGCTTTTGTTCATCTGGAAAACTATCCGTTAATGCTGAATGATAACTTTGCCAGGTAGCGTATTCCTGGTTGGAGAGTTTTTTCTGTCAGCACTTGGAATATTTGTGCTACTCCCTCTATCTTTCAAAACTTGCATAAAAATCTGTCGTCAGTTTAAATAGGGGTTCCCTCTCAAAAGTTTATTATCTTCTAACTGCTGTTAAGATTCTCTATCTTAAACTTTTGACATTTTTAGTTAGTATCTTATGTGTCTTGGTGTGGGTCCCTTTGGGTTCCTCTTCCTTGGGCTTCCTGGGTGTCAAGGTAGAGACATTCTCCTCAGATTAGGGAAGCTTTCAGCCTACATTTCTTCATATGAGTTTTCTACCTTTTTTCTCCCTATTCATCTACAGCCTCCACGGACTAGTACAGTGCAGTTGTCATTGATCACCCATGCTCATTCCAGTCCACTCTCCTTGGCTGCCACGTTACATTGATGTTGAGCAAACTGTTCTTATTATATTACCAGTAGCTGGACTTTTGGTGGACAGGCCTCGTATTTTAATTAGATATGAATTTTATTAACTGAGTTGGAAGTAGCTGTATATTGTCTAGAATTTATAATAGTTCTTTTTTGGTAATGTTGATTTAACTCAAAATATAAAATGGTGGTATTTTAGGAAGAAATAGTAATATGTTTTGCTAATAACACATGCTACATATAGCAGTTGATAGACTCATAGTAATTTAACAGCTTCAGCAAGCTTTAATTAAATACACATTTACTGTGTGTTAAGTTATGCTTTTCTTATTATGGATTTTAAATCAATGTTCTCTATTGCCATGGTTACATGAAAAATTTTAATGTAATATTTCATGTAGAGGTTGGGTCAAAGGGAAATAGGGTTAGTTTTATGAATGTTGTATTATAGATAATTAATACCGATAAATATACATCTTAGCTTGATGATCCTAGCAAATGTCTATTGTTTTATTCACTGACAATATTTGAAAAAAATTATTCTCTCCAGGGTGAAATTTTAGGTTGAATTAATATGCTACCCTTTACATAATTAAAATAAGCAAAATTCTAACATCCTAAAATGATTTACTTATTTTAATTGTTTTTTGGGGTGACATTTGTTAATAAAACCATAAAGGTTTCCAGTATACAACTCTATAACACATCATCTATGTACTGCATCATTTGCTCACCATCCAAATTCAAGACTCTTTTCACCACCATTTATACCCCCTTTACCTTCTTCCACCTCCACCCACCCCCCTATTTAAAATAATAACATAATGCATAAGAAAACTAGTGACCTAGTAAATCTAAATTCTTTTATTCCTTCCAAATTGGAGAATTTCTTTTTTAATGTGATTTTGTTTTGTTGTTTATGTCTATATATATTTTTCCTCCTTTATTTTCTTTTTATTTTTTAAAATTCATTTGAGTAGATATATTTTAACATATTTCTGAAATTATATTTTTACTATTTAAAGGAACCCACTGCTTTGAGGCAGTGTTCTTAAGATAGACAAAGACTCTTGTCTTAATTTAAAGCATAAATAAATACAGAGAAAAATAAGTTGGAAAATCAGTTGAAAAATCTATAATTTAGTCAAAATGAGAAGAGGTTAGTTTTTATATATGTTAAGTTTATCTATTAAAATTTTTGCATATGAGTTAGATAGTAGGAA
>PVJD01008343.1:0-73652 GCA_004026545.1 Mormoops blainvillei | reverse complement strand
AGAGCAGAACAGAAAAGCAGCAAAAGCACCAAGGTAAGACGTCCAAATGCAAAACATGTGGCACTAGACGGACCACAAAAAGGACACTAGTCTGCAGCCTGAGAGCTGAAACGAGAAAGCAGAGTGTCACCTCATTCGACCTCAGCTGGGAACATTCCCAGTGGGTGACTCAATTTTTTGGTGGCTCTGCATGCGTTCACGAATGACCTTGAACATTGGTTTTGGGATTACAAATAAACTTTTGCATGCAGGCAAATTCGCAAGTATGAAATCTGTGAGTAATGAGATCAGCTGAATGGTGTGTTATCCCTCTGCTCAAATACCTTCTAAGGCTCCCTGGCGCCTCCTGTATCAAATAGAAACTCCACCTGTCTGCCTTTAAGGGCTTTAATGATCCAGCCCCACTGCATCTATGAAAACTTGTTTCACTTAATTCCTGGGGCCCTTTCCTTTCGCCCTGGGCCTGGGCCCTCTTCCATTCTGGCTGACCATTCCACTGCATAATTGACTCCGTCCCATGTCCACGCCTTTGCTCTGGCTCTGTCCCCTCTGGGCATGTCCTTCCTTCTGTCACCAATCTACTATCCCCTACCTATAGATTAAAGGTCAGCCCAAATTTCTTTTATTTTTGGTACCAGTGTCTCCAACTGATTTATCCCTTCTTGGATATAACAGCCTCATACCATAGTGGTTATTTAAAAAAAAAAGTTGTTTGTGAACCTCTCACAAACAGCCTCTATATGCGGAATTTCCCACAAACCACTGTTTGATGACAGTCCCTCAGAAGAGGGGACGTCCAACTTGCACAGACCAGGTTTGGGCTTGGATCACGCGGACATTTTGGGTAAAAGTATGTAATGAGAGATAACATCGTCCTCACCAGCAAGACCTGGCTGATGCTTTAATTCCTCAGAAATACCAAGCGGTTTCCTTATATAACAAAGACCAATGAGCCAAGAATAATCAGACCATCAAATGGGGTCTTAGCGAGAATTGATCTGTTCAGAGAGATAAGCCTGCGTCTCTAACAGCCGTGGGGTAAGCTGGCCATATGTGATGTGCAAGGACAGGAGGGGCCGAGACCTCTGCTCAGGTAGGGGCTACGGCACCACGCGGGGACTGAGGGCCCCTTCTCTGGGACCCAGCATAGCCCTTATGATACCCTCCTCCCCCAGGGGATAAGTAACTAGAAACGGGGCTCAGTAGCAGCTGGCCTGCGTAATAGCGTCTTGACCATTTCCTACTTCCACATCCTGAGGCAAAAAAGGCTCACACGTGAGTACCTTGCTGTGGGGCACAGGTGAGGGATGCGAAGTGGGGGCCGCTGCCTTATGCACCACTGCATATGCCTTCCTTGGGGAGGGCAGTTAGAGGGCGGAGGGATGGGGCAAAAAGGAAAAAGAGCTCGTGGACATGGGCAACAGTGAGGTGATTGCTGGGTGGGGGCAGGTATAAGGGGACTAAATGGTAATGGAAAAAATACAATGAAGATGAAATAAAATATTTTTAAAAAGTGTATCGAGTATTCAGCGAGGCTGGAACCTGCCGATGGACCAGGGTAGATTTGGTAGACTAGTCGTAAATTCTGCCAGCAGGCCGGCAGCATGCAGAAAATCTCAGCCAGGAGGCACCTGAGGGGGGAGTGGGTTTTTTGTACTTGAAAAGAAACTGAGGTCCGGCTTGAGAGGCTCCATGGCATAGCTCATTCATGTCATGGAGCCCGTGAAAACTGGGGCTGTCCCTTGAATGTCTCCTTTTCTGTCCCTACCTCTTTGGGCTTCTCCCCTTAGTCTTAAAGTCAGTTCCTCAAGCTTAGGGGTGAACAGGTGTGATGAAAAGTAGACAGGTTAGACGTTAGAACAGAGATCCAGCCTGGCTCTGCAACACATCTGCTGTACGACCTTGAGCAAGTTGCTTGCCTTCTCTGAGCCTCGGTTCCTCCGCTTGTAATTATAATGCTTGTGATGGCCACCCCACTGCCCTGTTGGGAGGAATAAGTGACCCGATCTCTGTAATATCAAGCTAATATTTGCTGAGTCCTCACAATGGAAAGCACGTAGTAGGTGCTCACGAGGTGTTAGTCCTGCCTCCCTTTCCCTAATGTGTCTCTGTATCCGGGTAATTTGTGCCCGTTCTCTGTGTTCCTTTGAGGAATGAGTGTCATGCACCACAGTGGGGCACTGAGTTGCTGAAGGAGGTGTTTTCAGAGGGAGTGTGTGTGTGGGGACCCTTTTAGAGACTCCCATTCTATTGTTAGCCCTCCGTGTGAACTGGACTCGCCCTGGTTCCTGCCTTGTGTTCATTCTAACCAAGAATGTACTGAAACGTGGCCAGTGCCAGAAGAGGTGACAAGGGAGCATTGCGGGATCAAAGGAGGGGGTCTCTGGGCAGGAGTGAAGGGAAGCGGCCAGTCCCCTCAGGTCCTGGCAAGTGGGAGAAGGGAGACCAGCACCCTGACCTCCACCTCCCCGGCCCCCTCGTTGCCTTCTGGACCTCCCATTGGCAGAACCCAACCAGAAGGCACCCGTTGCTGCCCACGCTGGTCAGCCTCTGGGCAGAGGGTTGGGTGGGGGAGGGCGGAGAGGGAATTTGGGTGGGGGAAGCCAAAGGAAGTTGCCCAGCACCCATGACCATCACCCTCTACCTGGCAACACACTCAGAACCCAGGACAAGCAGCTCTGTACTTCCTAAGGGTCCTTCCAGGGCTGTCAGGCAAGATTCTTCAATTTCAAACCCTGGTCGAAGCATGTGGGGCCTTACCAAGGCCCTATGGTAGCAGCTCAGGGTTATCTGCGAGTCAGGTGGCCCCGGCCTGCTATTTAATAGCATGATTTTGTTGCATTTAGATCAAATCATGCCTGCATTCCAATGTCATGTTTTAAGGTCATGGGCTTTTGGTCTACCTCCCCCCACTCCTCCTCCCTCTCTTCCCGCCTCTCTCTTCTCTCTGCATTTTCTAAACGTGCAGAGATATGCCTCCTGCCCCTCCGGGATGCTGACAGTGGGGACAGACATACAGCATTTCTGTCGTGATGTAAGGGCTGCCGCAGTGCACAACTGTCTCCCCAGAAGGCACTGCAGGGGTCTAAAGCTTTGCACCTCATCGTCAGCTCGGTCTTCATGGTTGGCTACTGACTTCTCCAAAAATTCTTACAGTGCAGCAGTTTTCAAACAAGAGAGGTTTTGTGTTCCCCTCTCCCCAGGGGACATGTGGCAATATCTAGAGACATTTTTGGTTGCTCCGACCAGGGATTTGCTACTGGCGTCTGGGGTGGGTAGAGGCCAGGGATGCTGTTTAATATCCTACAATGCACAAGACAGCCCCCCCCACTACAAAGAACTATCCAGTCCAAAATGTCAGTAGCACTGAGATTGAGAAGCCCTATTGTAAAGGGAGCCTCTTCATGGGGCTTGGGGCTTGGAGTCTCCCCGTTCCTGAATTCCCTCTATTACTTTCTTGCTATGTGAGTACCCAGACTCTTGGATACCTCCAGCAATGTGGAACTCACTACCTGTTTTGGAACCAGGCAGGCATTGCCTCGATCCCAGCTCTCCTACTCGCAGCTTATGACTCTGGGCTTTTCCACAGGCACGTTTGGCTTCACCAACCCGGGCCTCAGTTTCCTCCAGGACCATGGGATTAGCAGCGGCCCCCTCCTCACAGGGTGTGTGAGGATCAAATGAGATGGTGCTCAGAAGTTGGCCAGTTCAGCACACGGTCAACGTTTGCTGTTATGAATGGCCCACCAACCCCGGCTTCTTTGCCTGGGTTATGAGTGGGTCAAGAGCACGGTCTCTTCTGCCTGGAAAATGCCAGAAATCTAGACGAGTGAAGCCCTGAGTGAGGAAGAAAAGTTAGGCTCTTGCGGGGAACCTTCCCTTGGGGGCTGTTTCCATTTGGGGTGGGTGGTGTCTGTGCGTGTGGCTCCATGGTCACCTGTGAAAAAGAATCAGAGTCCCCACTAAGGGAGGTGGCTGGTGTTAGTGATGTTGGGAGGTAGGCGGCTCCGAGGGCCACCATTCGCCCTGTTTCACTGAGGGTCAACTCTGCTGGGCTCAGGGCTCCATGAGGCACCCAGGGGGTGGACTTGGGATGCAGAAGGGCTGAGCTCAGGAGGCTGTGTTGGTGAGATGAGGAGAGAGGCTGGAGATGAGCCCAAACACCTGGGTCTGGAGGGCTGCCTAACGCTGTCCTTCTGTTGGTCCAAATGTGCAATGCCGGAGGGATCCACGGGGCTTGGGGAGGGAGTACAGTGGGGCCCAGACCCAGGCGCCTGGGCTCAGAGAGATGACCCCTCCCACTTTCATTGTAATAATTGCTGAAAAAAGAAAAGGCCCTCATTCTGTGCAGGCTCCATGCTAACTGTCTCACCAGGTCCTCCCAATGCCCCTCCGCCCCCCATGAAGTGCAGCTATTACCCCATGGAGAGGACGAGGAGACTGAGGCTCAGGGGCCACACAGGTGGGAAGCAGCACAGGCAGGACCCCTCCTGGGCAGCCTGGCTGCAGAGCTGCACTCCCCTCCCCTGCTTGGTCTTTGCGGGAGCAGCCGCATCCACCTCCATCCATCTGCCCTGCGGCCGGGTCCTCTAATCTGGGCCGGAAACCAACTGCTGAGGACGTTTAATCTCACTCGGAGCCTGACGGTGATCAGTTGCAGTCCTGCCAAGGCGGGGGAATTATTATTCAAAGCAAACGTAGAGTGAGGAGTGTGGCGTAGGGGCCAGTGTGAACAAGGGCTCCAGCTACAGTTAATTCTGGGAGACTCAGTGTCCCATGTCCCTGGCGTGACATATTTCTAAACAGGTGGCGCTGGTAGAGCACTGATGTGGTTTCTTCACTCACTCCCCACTGGCTGATTCATTTATTCATTTCTTTGGTTATTTGTGTGCCTATCCAACCAATAATCAAGCCGCTCTTTGCAGTGCTATTCAAGACTTTGAGTTACCACATGCTATGTATAGTTGTCGAGAATCTAGAGATAATGACTGTATTTGTACAGCAGTAAATAAACATACAACGTTGCTTTACCATGGTAGCCATTTTTTAAGCACACATTTAGTGGCCCCAATTACATTTAAGGTCAACGAATACATTATATAGCATCCCTGCAAGTCCTTTACTGGAAGGACTCACAGAACTCCAAAGAGTTGTTATACTAATGGTTATGGTTTATTACAGGGGACGGATGCAGGTTCAAACCAGCAGAGGAAAAAGGGGCGTCTGGCCGAGTCCAGGAGAAGCCAGGAGTGAGCTCGTTGCTCTTGTCCTCTCCCAGTGGGGTCACGCGGACGATTCTTCATTCCCGCAGCACAGCTGTGTAACAAGCACGCAGAGCAGCGCCAAGCAGGAAGGCTCACCCGAGCCCCGGTGGCCAGCACTTTTAATGGGCGTCAGCCACATCGGTGTGGAGCACCCACATCACTGGCCTTAATTACTTCAGCCCTCAGCCCCCGCAGAGGTCAACTGCTGTGATGTGGGCAACCCCCGGAAGTCGCATTGTTAGTATTGACTAGTGCGGCCTAGGGTGCCAGGTATACGAAGGCCCTCGTATTAGCATATTCCAGGAGCTTACAAATCATCTCCCAAGAGCCAGTCAAGTCCTTTCTTTGGAATGCTCAGGGTTGAACAGCCTCAACCCACTGAGTTAACCCTTTAATTCACAACAGAACTCTGTGGGTGGCGATAACAAGAGCTTTCAAGCTTGGAGAACTCGGAGATGGTGTCAGTGGCCTTTATCTGAGTATGTTATTGTCCTTCTCGGCAACATGTTCCTACCATTAGACTTAAGATAATTTATAGTTATTCTATTTACTGGTGTACTTGCCTTTGTCTGCCTCGTTTGCTAAACCAAGGGCTCCGTGAGGGTAACGCATGGGCCTGTCTGGTTTCTATCATTGTCCCCAGTGCTTAACATACTTTGTACATGGCTCTGCGGGGCTGGGACGAGGGTAGAGCGAGGGAGACATTCTCTGCAGTGCGAAATGTAAGAGGGGTGGACACATAAGACTTCAGTAATCAGGATAAAAACTATTTTAACGCAATATTTTAAGAAATCAATATTAATACAAAAAGTTCACGAGAAACTAAGTATCGAGGCCTTAAACCGAGAGAGGTTTCAGGGCTTTCGCTGAGCTTCCCCCTTCGCTTCCAGCGCCAATGCCGCTTAGCTCAGCTTACATATCTGGTCTTCATATACAGTTTTAACATTTTTATCATTGTGGATTTTTTGCATTAATTTTGATTTTTAAAAATGTTACATCGAAACATTACCCACCTTGACTCGTGATATTTTTGGTGCTCCCATAAATTTTGCACTCAAGGGAAGTGCCTCGCCCACTGCACCTTCGTTCTGGTCCCGCTGCCCCCCCCAGCGAACATATTCTGAATGAATGAAGCACCCACTTCTGAGGTGGATATTTGTATATCTGTTTTTCAGATGAGGAAATGGAGGCTCAGAGAGGTGAAGCAACGTGGCCAAGACACAGGAGAGGGGTTGGAATTCATTCACGGATTGTTTGTCTCCAAAGCCTGGGCATTTATCCAGCTACCTTTCCGCCTCCCGACCTCTGAGCATCCGATCCTGGGCTGGACCCTCTGAGGGGTCCCCTGGAGGGGCGGAGGTTGCTGGTGAGGAAAGAGGAGAGAAAGTTCTAGAATTACACATGTTCAAAGCATCCGGGTGGAGAAACATGATCAATACATTGCAGGCAAGACAAACCCCCTGCCTTTGTCACTCACCGTAAATTGTCCCCCAATCACTAGGCTGACAGAGATGGATTCCCAGGGCACACAGCACAATTAAGCTTTCTTAGGCGTCTCGTGAGGAAAGGAGGCAGTTGGTTTACTTGTGAATGCTTGGGGGTAGTTTTCTAACGTCCCTTCCACCATTACGAAGGCTTTGCTCCAATCCCTTACCATGTGTAATTCCTAATGATGTCTCTGTTATGTCCTGTTTTATTAAAGCGCCATTGAACTATACCCTATTGATTTAGATTTCACAGACAATTGAAATTTAAATTGACTCCAAATTGAATGTCTCCATGTAATCTCTGTTCTGCAATAAAGATAGATAAAATGCTTCTATTTTTGATAACAAGTTATACGGGAGGCACATTTTAATTTTGGGAGGGAAGAAAAAAATGTGACAGCCTTGACTTTCTTTGAAAAGTGGCTGATGGTTCAGGGCCTGGGATTTTTTTTTTTTTTCCCTCTCCAGGGCACAGTGCTGGAGCTATAGAATTCGGGAATGTCTGGGCTGGCTCCCAGATAGGAGCGGAAGGTGATCTGGCCTGACCTATGAAGGAATGAATTAGGTGATCCATCTGCAAATCTGTCCATTTATTCAGTGAGGACAACATATTTGGAGTCCTAGGAGTGGGGGGCAGGGAAGAGTGAGGATAACTCATTCTGTTACTGTGTGCCTGACTCCAAGCTCATGCCATTCGAGGGGTGGGTCTAGGGAGTCATCTTGGAAAAAGGAGGGAGGTACAACGTTGTAACCAACTGTAGGGTGCTGTCAATTAATAGCAGTCCCCATCCATCTGAGCCTTCGCGATGATGGTCACTCTCTTAGCTTCTTTCCCTTTCCACTAATGAGAGAGGACAGCAGTTGGCCACAGAAAGCACAAATGGAAGAGGAAAGAAGGAGTCATCCGGTGAATGGTGTATTCCTTATGAAACAGGTTATCTTAAAAGGAGAGAGTCAATAAAGTGCCTATCAGCCTGGAGAGAAGCCGACCTAGTCAGATCCTTGAGATCTGTTCAGAACAGCTCTAAGTGTGGGCAATCATTGCTTCTAGAGGGTTCTAGATCCACCATGAAGTTTATCCCACCTGAACCTCAGCATTCAGCAGACATAGTTTGAATGGTGGAAGAGGGTATTAGTTTCTTATTACTGCTATAATAAATGACCGCAAACTTACTGACTTAAAACAACGCAAACTTATTAACTCATAGTTCTGAAGGCTAGAAGTCCAAAATGGGTCTTACAAGGATGTAATCAGCATGCTAGAAGAGCTGTGCATCTTCCGGAGTCTTTTGGAGTGAATTGGTTTTCTTGCCTCTTCCAGCGTCCAGAAGTCATCGGCATTCCTTGGCTTGTGGTCCCTCCTCCATTTTCAAAGCCAGCAAAATAGCATCTTCAGATCTCTCTCTCTCTCCTTTTGACCTCGACACCATCCTCACGTGTCTTTATCTGACTCTGACTTTCCTGCCTCCTGCTTGTTCCATTGGGACCGCTCAACGAACCCAGGATAATCTTCCCATCCTAAGACCCTTAATTCAAGCAACCCTGCAAATTCCCTTTTGCCACATAAAGTGCTGGGGATTAGGACACGGACATCTTTGGGAGAGCCATTTTCTGTCTACCAAAAAGGAGCTTGAAATTTGCACGTTGCAATGACCTCATTATAGACACAATCCTACCTACTGTTTGCCTCTCCCGGGAAACCCACTGGACTTGTCCCAAGACGGCAGGCAGCCTATTGTGGAGGTGAGAGCAGGACTCAGGGCTCCTGCACCCCTTCCGGCTTCCCCTCGCCCGGTGCCCTCTGTGCTTCCAGTGCCCGAGCGGGAGCTGGCTCAGACGGGCCTTTGAGCTCCACTGATGTAACTGAAAAACTGGTTTGAGTTTCTCCAGTTTTCACAGTCTCCCTGTCAAGGATAAATGGCAGCAGAATAAGGCAAAAGTGGGGAAACATTTATTTTTATGGGGGTGCTGAAGGACTCTAGGGTCTGTCAAGTAGTGAATGAGACTGAACAAAGGGCAAGGATTTGACTTGTTCATTTGATAAAAATCTGTTGATGCGAGAGTGACATTTCCAGCCTAGTGCAGTAGCCAGCAAAGCAAAAGGCAATTGCCATTCACTGTAATAAATGCTGTTTTAGAGTTAAACACAGGGTGCACAGAAGAATAAAGGGGAGCCCCTGGTCCACACTGGGGATAGCCTCCTGAAGGAAGTGACCTCTAAGCTGTTACCCGTAGGATCAGGGGGAGCTATGCAGGAGAGGGGGCAATAAAGTTTAGAGAGACTTCCAGGGAGTGGGGAGAGCATGTGCAAAGGGCCTGAGGTGGGAGAGAGCATGCTTACTCAGGGAACCGAAGGCAGTCTGGTCTGGCAGGAGTATCGGATTTGACATGGAGACTAGTCAGAACGAGGCTCGGAGGTTCTTCTAATTTCCATCCCCAGGACTTCACACAGTTATAATTATAAGGCCATCTATGGCATTCTTAGAGCCCTGTCTGCTTCTCCCACTGAGCTGGGAGTTGTGAGAGCAGTAGTCATGCCTGTCTTGCTCGGGATTGAATCTCCATGAGCCAGAATGGTGCTTAGTTAGCCTCTATCCCTAGTGTTAAATTCATGGTTGAATGAGTGGGCAAATGAATGAGCTTGGTGATGTAGGCATGAGCCAGGTCCCATAAGGTTTGGAATGCCACGGTCAGAAGTCCAGCTTCCGTCCACAGCGGGGGACCTGGAGATCAACTGGTCCCCACGTCAGGTTACCGGAGGATCGAGCCGGTCTCTGGTGGTGGGGCTGTGGATGTGAGAAAAACACCTTGATAAAGATACCCCAGTGGCTGGAGGCAGCTGCCTGGGGAGTTTTCTGTTCAGAGCTTAAAAACCTAATGGTGACGGGCTCCTGCCTTCATCGGCATTTACTGGTTATTGGGAAGAACTGGCCAAAATGCCAGTCACGTACTTGACCCTGAGGCTCGCCAGATGCGTTTTTCAGCCTCGATGGGTTGTTGGTTGGGGGTATAACCTATGAGTTTCAGTTTGAGCTGTCCATCCACTGGGGCGTCAGGTCAGCAGAGGCGGTAGCCTAGTGACTGTTCTAGGGGATTTAAAATTCACCCCCTGGGACAACTGGACACTTGGGGCTGACATACTTATCACTCTCCGTTGTAACTGTGTGCTTTCCACGTGGAGTTGACTAGACCGTGTGCCTAGCATGAGACCTGGCACGGAATGAGCACACAGCGACTGTCTTTTGGATATGACTGCCTGGCTGCTATAAAGACTTAGAGAGGCTAGAGCTGGCGAGCTCTTAGATGTTATTCAGTTGCAATGCACAATTTATTATCTGAGGCCAGAGAGGTAAAGGGCTTCCACTGTGAGCGCACACAAGTTTAGATCCCCGGCCCCTATCCTCTGTCTTATTGGCCCAGTGTAGGTAAATGGGCATCTTCTAGTCTATGCTATTCCACCCTTTCCCATTCCATCCCATTTACCCTGCCTCGTCTTGTAGCGTACAATTCCACTTCATTCTGAAGCCCGCATCCCATCCCATCCCATCCCATACAGCTCTTTCCATTCTCTCCCATTCTATGTCACCCCACCCCACTGCACTCCACTGCACTGCACTGCACTCCCCTCCTTCCACTCCGTTCCGCATTTCATTCTATCCCACCTCACCCTACTCTGTTCCATTTCATTCCGTTTCCTCCCCTCCATGCATTTCGTCCCATTCTCTCCCATCCCTTTCATTTTATTCCATTCCTTTCTCTTCCATCCCTTTCAACTCATTTTCATCCGCTCCATTCCAGTTCACGCCATTGCATTCCAGCCCACCCCATCCCACCCCTCCATCTTTTCCATCCCATCTTATCCCCTTATACCCTGTCCCGTTTTGTAATATATCTTTCCACTCCACTCTTCGGCGTTCCGTTTTATTCTGTGCACGCAATCCCTTCTACTCCCCTCCTTTTGACTCTACCCCGCTCAGTGTCATCTCTACTTTTACTATTCATGTTCCTCATGCTTAGAAATATTTACAACATGCCTCCAGGAGGCCCAGCCCTGAATATTTCAGGATGAACAAGGGGCAGGTCCTGATTTCGGGGAGCAAGAACATGCTGGTTAACAAAGTGCCTGCACTCACCTCCATGCTGCATCCTTTAGCTTAGCTTTTCCCTGAGGCCCGAGGCAGGAGGATCAGGTCCAGTTACTGATAAGCATTCCATTTGGATATCACTGTCTATTTGGATGTTGTTTTGGGGGGTATATTGCAGGTACTCACTGCAGAAGGAGAATAAGTGGCGGGTCGTGAAATCCCTTCCCAAACCTTAACCCCCGCCCTTTAGGAATGATCAGGCCAATTTCCCCACTTTGCACATTAGTTCTCCTGTGGCATCTGGGTGGCAGGAGGGAGGTGGCTTTTCCAGAAGTCTAGTGTCTCAGGATGGGCTCCAATAGTGTGCCAAAGTGAGTGTCACTCTCTTCCCTACCGCCCTCTGCTTCTGGTTGGGTTTCTTTCCCTAACACAGCGCCCCTTCCCCTTCACCCCACCCATCTTCCAGCACATCCTCTGCCTGGAAAGTTGTCGTCCATGCCCCGATGGGATTCCTGTGCATGCACAAAACCCAGACTTGAGTTTGCCTGGACTCACGCAATGCTGGGTATTTGTTTGATCTGCCGCTGAGATCGCCCTGGTGCTTGAACCCCAAGTCCACCCTGAGTCATTGAAGATGGAGCTGCTCTGCCTTGTCTGTCCTGCCCCTGCATCCCCAGCCATCTAGGGCTGTATCCTGCTTGTCCTTGAGTCTCCAGGGTTTGGGGGTGGGGGCGGCGGGAAGCACCTGGCATATAATTGCAGCTTAATAAACAAATCAATCCTCATTAGGGCTTGATTGGCCATTAGCCTCATTATCCGGCTAGCACAGGGCTGGGGAAGTTTTGGTATGCCAAAGGGGGAAGAGATCGACAAGACCATGGGCCCCAGCCCCCATGTGTGGGTGGGACTGCACTCAGAAAGAAGGCAGCCTTGATCAGGGGTCTTTAGCTGTGGCTGCATTTTAGATCCACCGGGGAAGCCTTAAAAATATTGATGCAGAACCTCTAAGAAGGGAGCCCAGACGTGGGTGCTTTTTAAAACTCCCCAGGAGGGTTTAATGCGCAGCCAAGGAGGCCTGAAGTGTCACTTTTAATCTCTTGGCCCAAGGAAGGCCCAGAGTTTGGCCATCAGAGTCTTGCCCCATGTGGATACTTAATAGGCAGCAAGTTCCCTGAGATCTTGGAGTTTCTGGTGCCCACTAGCTTAGACTTGACAACAGTCTGTTGGCACCACCATCCTGTGCCATGCTGATAGGCACAGCACCTCCCACGGCCCTCTCAACCCCCGAGTGGGTACCGTCCACACTCAGGCCACCAGTACACTTCGGAGCTCAGTATCTTTCTTCAAATTGGTTTGTAAAGCCCACTTCTCTCATTCCTTCCTCAGCCTGTTCTAAACTAACCTTGTGAAGTGTGGGTCTGCCATTCTGCTTGTATTTTTTTCTAACACAAAAATACATAAACATGTACCGATGAAAAGCGAAAAACAGGTTCATGTCTCTCCTGACCAAAATCACTTTGCCAATGACCAGTAGTGCTAATGCTACCCTTTTCAGAACACTGTTTCACAGTTTCCAAAAAATTTTCACAAATAAAATAATAAATGTGAGCAGTTTAAAAAATTTTACATCTCTGTCCACGTATGAGATATTGTTATTCTTTCATTAGTGCCCCTGGAGGTCAAATTTTGTGTGGCTGTCTTCTTTTTTTTTTTTTGGCATTTGCTTCATGTCAGTTTCACTCTTAAAACTCCATTTAAGTAGAAACCAGATTTCTCATTAAGAACCCTACACACATGAATACCCCCAGACCCATTCATTGCATTCTGGGAAATTTATAAGGAGGAGATACTTCAGAATAGAGATAATAGTTTACATACAAAAATGTAAAAGGTGGTATTATTTACAAATATGAGAAACGCTAATCCACCTCAATCTGTAATAACAGGATGGCTGATTTGATTAGCATGTATATTCAGTTTAACAAAAGGTATGGGTTGTAACGTCAGGAACCCTAGAAAATTCTAATGTTTAGTGGATTCTAATCTTTACGTCTGTGCCACTTGGCACAGTGCTTGGCACAGGTCACATCCTCAAAAATACTTGTTAGAGGTTGAATGACTTATTCAAATGGTAGTCACAGAGTTGATAATGACATGGACAACCACTTAATGCTATGTGGAAAAGCCAGGGGGCAATATTAAACATAAAGTATTGTCACATCTCTATTAAAATATCCCTTGGCCTTGTATGTGCAAAAACGAGAGCTGGATTAGTGAAATGTGTAGTGTATCGAGGCTATAGAATATTATGCAGCTACTAAAATGATGTTCGCAGCCCTGGCTGGTGTGGCCCAATAGACTGAGTGCTGGCCTGAGGAATGAAGGGTTGCAGGGTGGACTCCCCACCAGGGCACAGGCCCGGGTTGCAGGCCAGGTCCCCAGTAGGGGGCGCGCGAGAAGCAACCACACATTGATGTTTCTCTCCCTCTCTTTTTCCCTCCCTTCCCCCTCTAAAAGAGAATAAACTAAAATGATGTTTGCAGGTAACAGTCACGCTATGATATAATGTTAAGTAAAAAAAGTGGGATGCAAGAATCCTCATACAGTATAATTCCAATTTGTGTGTATGCATATAATTATAACATTTATATGATATATTATTTAATTACAATTATATTATATTTATAATAATATAAACAGTATAAACATAATAAATTTATATATTATTATATTGACGTACTATTAAATAGATATTTATTTTATTATATATTTTACATATAGGTATATATTATGTTTTATTTCATATATATGTATGTACATACATGTGCATATGTATGTGTATATATAGATATGTATACACATACATACATGCTCATAAGAATGAAAATACCCCCCCCAAATGAACAGTTGTTTTATTTGGTGAGACCAGGGAGGTTTTTTTTTCTTCCCTTCATGTTTCATCTTTCGAAGTTTTCCGAATCTCCTCCTTCCACTAACACGTGTGACTGTCATCACCAAGACAAAAGAATAACCCTCTAGCTACACTGTGGACGGGAGGAGGGTGCGAGCGAGCTGCAGAACGGAGTGCAGCCTCGGGGGACACACTGGAGCAGAAAGGGCCGCGGTCACAGCGGTCACATCGCATCCGCTGGTGCGGACTGATTCGGCCCCAGTCCAGTCCGCAGGCCTCTGAGGGCAGGAAGGGGGGGCGGGCTGGTGTGGGGGACGCGCACTCCCCGGGCAGCACCGTCTCCGGTGGGGATGGCTTCGTGGAACAGCGGCCCGGGGACCCTGCTGAACTCTTCGGGAGGAATGCCGCCTTCCCCTAATTTGCCGGGTCTCTCCAGTCGCTAAGAATGATCGACAGTAATTAAAACTAAGCTAATAACCTCCTCACTCTTGACATTTCTATGGGGTTTTGTTCACTATTATCTACATATAGATTAAAAATTGTAATTGGACTGGCGATCGGGTTAGGAAAATCAACCACCTTCCAACTCGTCGTGTGCCAGGGACTGACACTTTGAAATTTTATTTAATCTGAGAAAATTGAGTTGAACTCTGGCACCCTGGGAGGCAGAAAAAAACCCTCCTAGCATTTAAGGACCTTAAGGACTGATGTTAGCTAAGAAAATATTCGTGCTCCCCGCGGGAAGAGGTGGAGTCTAGGCCAGCGGGTTGCAGGGGGCAGCGGCATGGGTACAGCAGACTGGAAAACAGGGTGGAGACCCCTCGGAAGCAGCTGCAGAAGGCAACGAGATGCCCCACGGGGATCCTGTACGAAGGAGGCTTAGGGAAACCGAGGCCACTTCCCCAAGAAGATTCCTGTCATTTCACAAGGACGTGGGCTGCCTAGTCCCACTGAGTCCCCTACGCTGTCGAAGAGTGATCTCATGGGCTCATGATTTTGTGATTCCAGGCCTCTGCAAGGCCGAGGGGCCGTGCCCCCCTTCCCTGGGTCTAGGGGCGGGAGTTCTCTATTTCTATGGATCTTTGCTTTTTGGAACCTAGAGTGTGAGGATTCAGAAAGTCAAGGATTATAATATCGGCTTCAAAAGGAGGGACGCGTCCGACCTACCCAGCTGCCCCTTCCATGGAGTCATTAATTTGTCTAAATTGAAACCCTTAGACTGATACTAATTCTTAGCTCGTGTCCCCAAGGTGATGGGTCAGCCGAAGAAGATTTCTATTTAATACACAATGTGGTCATGTCGTGCCCTTGCTTAATATACTTCAGTGGGGTCTCGTGGCCCCACTTGGATCAAGTCCGCTGTCCTGACGGCGGCTTAAAAGCTGTTCTGGGTTTGCCTTGCGCCTCTCTGTCTCCAGAGACAGCCTCCTGACTCCTCACACACATTCCCAGACAATGTGTGCCTTCTCTCGCTCTGGCACACTCTCTCTCTCTTCCTCTCTCTGCCTCTGTCCCCACTACACACAGTGTTCTCGTCACTTAACCTCCAGGTCTTTACATCACTTCTCCCTCTGCCTGGAATCACCCACACCCCACCACAGTACCATCCCATCTAGGAGTGCTTCCTTCACCCACCTAATTTCTATTAATCTATCACTTCTCATCTTGGACTTCTCTGGGAAGTGTTTGCTGCCTCCCCAAGTTGCGTTCACAGCTCTCCAACCTCCCGACTCTGTGCCACCTCTTGGTATGACTCTCTCTGCCATCTTCTCCCATCGAACCAGGATCTCCTTAAAAGCAAGAACGCTTTCCCGTTCCCTGTTAGATCCCCTAGCCCATGGGGCAGGGTGGCTGGAATGAAAGAATGAATGAATCTGTGTGGAGAAGGCAGGGAATTCATGACTCCTTACCCTTAGAATAATAAATACTCATTTATATATCGTTTTTAGAAGTACTCGTTGACTATCCAGTTTGTGCCACGGGCTGTGCTCGGCTGTAGGGATGTAGCGTGAGCCAGACAAATTAGTCTCTGCCGTCTATGGTGCTTACAGAAGAAATAGATTAGAAAGATTGATTGGGGTTAAGGAGCGAGAAGAACATTCTAGGCAGAGGAAACACATGTGAAAGATCTTGAGGACGGAAGGAGGGGATAGAGTGTGGGGCTGGGGCACTGTGGGAGATGAGGGGAGGGTTCAAAATGAGCCCCAAGATGTGGGCAGCACACAGGACATGAGAATGTTGCACGGTTTCCGATCTGGAGCTACAAGATCAATTTTGCACTGTGAAAAGAGAGTTTGTTAAATGCATTAAGTCCATGTGTAAGGTATGGACACCCTCGTCTCTATTCTGCGAATAATTATTCTCATCCGTCACGATTGTTGCTTTAACCTTTCCAGCACACATTCACCTCCCTGGAGTGGACTGTTGAAATTTACCTGCCGAGAAGTGTTCCTCATTCCTTTTTTAGAAACTGATTCTGCCAACTCTGGCTGCAGAGCTGGTCCCGCTCCCCTTCCTCAGGTGTGACCAATCACAGCATCTAATCCCTCTCATAATAACGATTGGTGCAAGAGGCAAGCACATGACCCATGCAGGGCCAGTCAGAGTCCTTCCATGAGATTGGTATATGGACCTGGTAGGAGTTAGCTTCTTTCCCACTGAGGTTTGTAGGGGAGGCACCAGCCGCACCGAGAATGTGGAAGGTCTGTCTGGAGAAGGAGAGAGCGAAGCCACCAGCGTGAGATGATTTAATCGTAAGTTGACATCATTTATTTTTCACTAACTGCTGCATTTCACAACTGGCTTACAAAATTCCTGAAAATTTAACCATTGGCTTTCCTGGGCTGGCATGAGGTGCAGCCGGGGTGCAGCCACAGTCACTGTAACCACGTACTCTGGTCATTGGGTGTTGAGTGACAGACACTCTGGGCCATTGCTCAGATGGCCTCTGTTCTTTGACTTGGAAGGAGCCAACCCTGGAGGTCCCTTTGGAGAGCGTCCTTCTGGTTCAGATAAAGCAGGGCACTCCCCGTTTTCCTTCACAGCCCCCTCATTTTCCCTTCAGAACCCTTATCGCAGTTTGTAATAATATCTCTACTTGGCTGTGTGTTTATTTGTTTGATCCCCACAAGACGGCGAGCTTCATGAGAGCAGGACAGCGTCTGCCTTCCTCACTGGGGGGTTTCCTGGGCCTAGTTCCACGTAGGGCCCAGGAGGGGAACTCTGAATATTTACTGAGAGCTAAGGAATAGTTGCAGCTAAGCCCGCCTTTGGGGGAAAAAGAAGTGTAATGATCACAGCTGAAATCTCTAGGCTGTATCCATGTTGATGGGAGTATTATTTACAATGGCCAAAAGGTGGAAGAGCGCCACCCACAGATGAAGGGATACACGAAGTGCAGTCTATTCATACAATAGAGTATTATTCAGCCGTAAAAAGGAGTGAAGTACTGACACATTCCACAATATAGATGGATGAGACTTCAGGACATCGTGCTAAGTGAGAAAAAAGCCAGGCATAAAAGGACAAATATTGTAAGATCCTCCTACTCATATGAGGCTCATAGAAGAGTCAAATTCATCAAGAGAGAAAGTAGAATGGTGGTTGCAGGGGGCTGGATAGTGGGAAACGGGGGAGCTTGTGTCTAATGTGTACCGACTTTTAGTTTTGCAAGGTGAAAAAGATCTGGAGATGGATGGATGGTGGTGATGGTTGCACAGTGTTGTGAATGGACTCCATGCCACTGAACTAACTGCATACCTAAAAGTGATGCAAGAGATGAATTTCATGTTATGTACGACCTCCCACAATAAATAAATACCGTAAAGAATCTCTAGGTTTCCCAGATCCCTACTGCTGAATAAAATGAGTGCTTGCTTTTGTATTTGGATGAGACAGAGACGATGCAATAACAGGGTAACGATTGTGGTGATGATGGTGATGGGGGTGAAAAGTACAATAAATTGTGCTCTTACCACGACATAGGTTTGGTTCAAAGTGTTTCTCATGCCCGATTACCTCACAGTTTACCTGGGAGGGCGGTATTGTTGGGTTGGCCAAAAAGTCCGTATGGCTTTTTCTGTAAAATAAAAGACACGTTTTTCATTTTTGCCAATAACTTTATTGATTTGGATATTTTGGTATGTCAGCTATCTCCCGCATGGCATAATGTTGATTATTCTCAATTAATGTCTCGATTTGTTTGCCATCAACTTCAACTAGTCTACCCACCCATGGAGCATCATCCGGTGAGAAATCTCCAGCACGAAACTTTGCAAACCACTTTGACCCGTTCGATCAGTCACAGCACCTCCTCCATACACTGCACACATCTTCTTTTGTGTTTCAGTTGCATTTTCACCTTTCTTGAAATAAAGCATAATATGCCAAAAATGTTGCTTATTTGCTTTTATCTTCAATGTTATAATGGCTACCCAAAAATTCACCAATTTTGATAAGTTATTTTTAAATGCACGCTGATATGACAGCTGTCACAATACAAGCCTACGAAATTGTCTTGAATGAAGTTAAAGACAACTAAGTGCTACTAGAGCCATCGTATGGAAAAAACCAAATGAACTTTTTGGCCAACACAACATGACTTCCATCTTATGAATGTGGAAACCGATGCTCAGAGAGGTTAAGAAACTTGCCTGAAGCCACACAGCCTTCAGTCCCAGTCTGGTTTGAAGTCTATGCTTCTACCCTCTCTTCTCCAAGCCTTTATCTTATTTAGGAGGGGAAACCTGGATGGAAAGCAGGTGCAGGACCCCCCTGAGCTGACAGCCCCTTGTTCATTTCCTTCCCGGGTCACCTTCTGGCCGTGGAAGCGCACAGCCCTCTCCCTCGGCTGCCTGGCGCATTCGCCGAGCTTGGCTGACCCGGCACCAAGACTGGGTTGTCAGGCAGGAGATAGAAAGAAAGAAAAAGCAATTTCTTCCATTTCTTGGCTCAATCCTATGCAGTCGATACCGTTAACAGTAAATCACATATCAGGACTGCATTGACCCAGGAAAAGGGCAAGGAGAAAAAATTCCAGAGAAGAATCCAAAGAGCAGAAAATAAAGTTCGGCCAGAGGCATAAGTCACACCTGGGACCTGAGCCTGTAGTGGCGGCAGCAGCAGCCGGAGACCGAGCCACCCCAGCTAGCTGGGCCCCCAACGCTCCTGCTTATGCTTTGGGGTTTCTAGGGCTCCTGTTCCTTGTAGATCCAGGGGACAAGAAGCCCCCAGAGTCAGCGTTGAGGATTTCTTATTTGAGATCTTTGGGACCGGGGCCCCAGCCCGCAATCCTGAGCTGAGCAGGGTCAGGATACCTGCAGAAAGTGGCTTTTGGGGCCAATCCCCTTTCAACCCTATACCCCTTCTTGCATGCCCCTCCTGTAGACTTCACAATGCTGGGTGCTGTTTCCAAAAAGCAAGAAACTCAAATGTCCTACGACATTTTTCAGGCAAGTCTGAGCGACGTGGAAGACTTAGCTATAACCTCCTTTCATTGATGTATCCGTTCAACAGTTTTTATTACGGGCCCATGGTGTGCCAGGCATTGTTCGAAGGCTCTGGGGAGTCAACCATGCACACGACAGACACACATTCCTGACTGCATGGAAGCTGCAGTCTAGTTAGATTTTTACAATATATTGGAGGATCTTAGATCCTGTGAAGAAAATCAAAGAAAGTAAAAGGGATGTGGATTGTTTCAGGGGGGAGAATCCAAGTTTACTAACGGGACATTTGGCACTGAGCAGGCGAGGATATGATCCCTTTGATATCTGGGAGAGAGGCAGTTGCAGGCAGAGAGAACAGCGAGTACAACAGTCCCGAGTGTGTCTCCCGCGTTTAAGAAACAATGAGGTACGGCTGGAGGGGAGTAGCTTGGGTGGCGACGGGTGGTGGGGTTGACCAAGGGCCAGGTCAGGTAGGGCTTCTGGGTAGCAGGGACTTTGACTTTGCTCTGGGTGAGGTGGCGGGGTGGGGGTCGGAGGTGTCACTGGGGAATTTGGTGCTGGAAAGAGATCTACTCTGACTTGGGTTTTAACTTCTTATCTGTCCCTCATTCCTCCTACCCTGTCAAGCTAAGATGATAAAAGACTAGATGAGTTTGCAGTTTGCACACCCATCGTTCTCAAAATGGCCTGTGATATCCTTACACATTTGTGGCACACGTTAAGGGCTCAAACATATGTCCTGAGCATAGAAAGACATCTGGATGGATAGTTAACAAAGAGTTAATGGCACTTTCTTTGGAGACGTGGGGAATAGGTGTGGCCAGCCCAGGGGGCTTTCCTCTTTTAATTCTTACCTTTCTGCATTGCCAGATTATTTTTCACAGTTTTTAAAAAAGGGGGTGTTGACTGGATGAATAAAGAGTGGGGGCTGTGTTTTGAGCTTGTATGACCTTGGGAAGACATGCACTTCTGAGCATGCATTCGTTCACTTGGTAACAGGGTAACTCTAATGGTGCTCAGGGAGATAGAAGTCAGTGATGTCTATGGAACACCTGGTGCAGGGCCTGGTTTGCAGTAAGTGCTCATTAAATGCTGATTTCGGTTGGTGGGGAGTCATGTAAGGTTCTTAAGGAAAGACGTGATGGGGAAAGATGTGGGCTTTAGGAAGAGGTGCACAGTACTGCCCACACTCACCGCCGACTATGCTCTGAGCGCGTGGCCCCCTCCATCCTCCTGGGCAGCTCGGAGCCAGCCCGCCATTCCTTCTCCCCAAGACTCCCTTCTCAAACTTCTTCCTCAAACTCCTTCCTGAGGACAGATGACCACCTGCCCAGCACGCCCACCCATCAACCAAAGGACTTCCCGAGACCCGGGAAGGAGCAATGTTGCCCAGTGGAACTCAATGAGACCTTCTTTCAGACAAATTTCAGAGATGCGTAAGGTCTTCGCCTATGAAGGAGCCTGGGGACTCCTCTCATTCTCAGTGTAGGAAACTCCTGCCCCCGTGTCCCTCTGTGGGGCCCGCGGAACTGGACATCTATTGGTTTGACCTCTCTAGCATTTGTTACCCTTTGTGGAAGCAGCACCCCACTTTTCTGAACAAGTCCCCGGCCATGCCCAGTCCACCAGTTTGAGTGGGGCTGATTTCCCATCCCCCTTCTCAGGAAGCAGGCCCATGAACCAGGTCTGAGCCAATCAGAGAACTTCTGCCCTCGGCATTCAGTGACTCATTCAGCGATGGGTCTCAGGAGTGCACCTGACCGATGCGAGTCGGACCCAGGATTTTGGTCTGGACTCTTGGTGTAAGAGTCAGAATAGATTAAACTATGCTGCAGTAACATACAGCCCCTAAGTTTTGGGTGGCCGAAATCTTAGTGGCACAAAATGACAAAGGTTGTTTTCTTGTTCACACTTCTCGGGTTGATGGGGCTGGGCCCTTGTCCCCCTTATTTGGAGATACAAGCTGATGAAGACCCCACCATCTGGAATATCATCAGATATCATAGCAAGGGGGCATGGGACACGGAATCAGATGGGTCTGACTTCAAGTCCTGACTTTGTTGCTGAAAGCAAGGGACCTGCCCGGTACATGGTTATAGCTCAGAGAGTATCAATTTCTCCCTTTGGTTTCTTCAACGCTTATTGATTATGTGTCCAAATTGGGTTTTCGGGGCTTGGCTCAAATGCCTGCTTCTCCATCGTGACTTCTCAGACCTATCTCATTGCCCAACAAACACCTTTCCATCATTTTAGTGTGGAGGGGAGCACATAGTAGGTGCTGTCCTCTGGGCACCTTTGGTAGCAAAGACCCAAACTTTTAGTAGGTGCTATTCTCAGTGCTACCCAAGGTGCTTTGCAATGTCAGGCACATAGTAGGTGTCATCTGTACCATCCACAATGGCCAAGGCCAAGCACAGAGTGTCTTCTTTCCTTGTGTCCCAGCTGCAGAGTTTCCAGTAGTGCATCTCCTGGAGGTTATCCTGCCAAACACCTTCCCCCAGCCTCCAACCTCTTGCACCTTGGCACCTGGAGTCTGTGACCAGGAGTTGCCACTAGGGCATCATTTACTGAAATGGTTGGGGTGAAGTGAGGGAGACTTGAAGCGGTGGTCCAGCACTGTGCTGCCCTATGGAAGTCATCAGGGGACAGGGAGCGGGGACTTCGCTTATGAATTTCCTCCCAGAGCCCCAGACAAAGAGGGAAGTCATTGGTGATGTGGTTACCTTGGCAACTCTTTGTGCTGGAGAGTAGGAGAGAGAGAGAAGGAGGAGCCTGAGGGAAGGGGGGCATCTGCGGGGCGGGGGTTGAGGTGGTGGTATTGGAGGAGGAGGTAGAGGGGAAATTCCCCTTTGAAATGACAGGAAAACTTGCTTTGGCTTCTGGGCAAAGTGAAGGGAGGAGTCTTCACGCTGCAGGATGGAAGCTGGTCTGGGCGGGATGCCAGGCCTCTCCTCGCCTTCTCTAGAAATCCTCCCAGAGAACTGGGTTTGAGTTCTAGCCTGGCTTCTATCTTACTGTGTGACCTTGTGCAAGTTTCTCTCCCTCTCTGAGCCTCCATTTCCTCTCCTTTCAAACGGGCATAACAGTCCACAGGACAGTGGTGAGGATTAGATGATTGTTTTATGTGAAGTGGGCGGCACAGTGCCGCACCCCTACTAAGCGTTAACTACCCAGAGGCCGTCAGTCATCTGATTGAATATTGTTATAAATGATTACTATTCATTCGTTTATTCATCATAAATGAATGAGGTAAGGGGCTGTTGACTTGTGGTGGAAAGAGCAAATTGGCAGAAACTGGCCAGAGAGAATCCTGATTCAGACAGGATGCCACGCCACTACGCCTCAGAGACCCCTAAGCACCCCCGTCCCAACCCACCCCTTCTGACCTTAGCGTGGGGTCCCGTAGCCAGAGGGCAGGAGTGTCGGCCGGGGCCCTGAAGAGTTCCGTGCCTGACTCCTGCTTCCTGCCGCCCGGCCTCCACAGGCGGGCCGGGGCTCCGGGCACCTGGGAGCCCCCTCCCTGCCCTGCAGCCTGCCAGAGGCACTGATTTCTGTAGAACATCTTAATGGCAATCTCTCCAACTATTTTTCTCTCTCTAGGAGGAATTAGCCCCAACAAAATGTTCTTCTGACCTAGAAGGGGGCAGAGCTAGCCACGCTACGAGGCTGCTCTCCTTCTCTCTGTGCGCTGGCGTCAGTGAGTCCCAGGGCGACTGCCTATTTTTGAGCACCTGCTGAATGCATTTCCCACGAGCGGTTCCTGTTCTTTCCCACTGCCCTCTGTGGTTGGTAATTTCAGTCGCTCCCCCTTATGAATGGAAGGAATTGGAACTCAGAGAGAAGAAGAGGTTTACTGAGGTCACTGCCCCGAGAAGGTTGGAACTGGTGTTCAGGCTGAGCTCTTCCCACTCCGAAGCCCCCGAGGGGAGCCGTGCAGGAGGGTGGGCACCCAAGCCAGTGCCTGGGCTGAGGCGCGGACCCTCCATGGACAGCTGTGCTGTCTTGGGCAAAGGGTGTCACTTTGCTCCTCGGCGTCTCCCCTTCCTCTTCTGTAGAATGGGTGTAATGATAACATCTCCAGCACGGGCTTATCCTGAAGAGTTAATAGTTGAGAAAAAGTTTAAAGTTTTTGGCATAGGGCCATTACACACATTGCTCAATAATGTCAGCGGTTGGACTAATGCAGCAGATCTGGTTGGGTGCCCCCTCGGGTACTGAGGCTACAGCAAAGGAGGAGGGCAGACCCCACCCCACCCCCAGGCACTTACGCGTTATCGCCATGCCATAAGGTATCAGGTAGTAATCTCTGATCCCTTTTAGTACATTCGACTCGTATTAATTGAGCACCTGCTATGTGCTCAGCCGGGCAGAGGAATAAGATGCTGCCTGCCCCATTAGGTGAAAGGCAAGCGGAAGGAGGGAGTCTGAGACGAAGTGGACGGCAGGGGCTCCCAGGAAGCACACGAAAGGGGTTCTGAATAGGGAAGCAGAGAGGAGGGGTCCTGAGGGTGAAAGGGGGCTAGTCAGGGAGTGGAGGGTGGTCTAGGCGCAGGGCACAGCACCTGCGAAGGCACGGAGGCGGTGGTCTTGCTGGCTCACGTGAAACTAAGTGGCTGTCGGGCTCCTCCAGTACGTTCGGCCATGTTCTCCCTAAACTCTGCAAATAGGGTGTGAACGTGGGAACTTCAGTCCCCACTGGCTGCAACCTTGATTCTCTTGAAATTCTTTACACGTATCACTTTATCGAATCTGCCCAACGATCCTATGGGTGCTGTTATATAGGTATAAGGATACATCATTCTTTTCTTATTTTATGAAATCATGGGGAGGGGAAGTGTGGTTTTCAAAGTCACCAGTGATAGAGTTGCCAGATTTACAAAAGCAAAACACCACAAAGCAGGGCACCTACTTAAATCTGGATTTCATGAACAATGAATAATTTTTGTAAAGTGTTAAGTATGTGTCATGGAATATTTGGGACATAAGCTAAAATGTACTGGCTGTTTCTCTAAAATTTAAATTTAAGTGCCCTGTGTTTTATTTGGAAGCCCTACCCAGTTTTTGAACTTGGTTGTGCTTGTCTTTACTGGAAAATAAAAGTAATGATAATTATTATCTGGATTTCCTGAGGACCTATAATGTGCAAGTGTCTTTTGAGTCCTGCCGCTCGCGCTCTCTCTCTGCTCGGCTTTGGGTGGCCCGCAGTTCCAGGCACGACCACACAGTGTCGCCCTCGGCCCGTGGTACCCGGGTGGCGGCAGTGCCACCCGGCGCGAGCGGCCCATTCATCACAACGCGGTCGCGGCGCACAGACAATGCGGGGAGCGGCCCTTGCCCGCGCCCGCGCGGCTGTCGGTACAAAGGATGCGCTGTTAACACGTGTACGGTAATGGGCTTCCCCACGGCCTCTTCCCGGGTTGCCCGCTCTCAGCCTGACGGGTGGCCCCAGCCATCCATCTAAATTATGTCACGGGCGATGAGCATCCTCCTCTGTCCTGTCCATCCTGCTGCCAGGGCCAGGCTTGGCTCCGTGCGGTGCACCCTGCCCAGGCCACCCGGGCCACCTCCTACTCTGGGGAAGTAACCTTGTGTGGGGTGAGCACCTACTGTGTGCTAAGCCCCAGACACTGTCTCCTTGATTTTTGTTCAAGGCGGGGCTGTTTATGAACCCATTTCTCAGAGGAGGAAACTGAGGGTTGAAGCTGGGAAGTCTTTATTCTAGGGTCACACAAATGTAAGGTTTTGCCAGGGACGGCTTTTTCTTATAATTTGATTGATACAACACACATACTGCAAAATTCACACACATCTAAACATTTCAGTGTTTCTTAGTATATTCACAGAGTTGTGCAACTATCACCACTACCCAATTTTAGAGCATTTTAAGTGCCCTTAAAAGACTCTCCCTGCCTGTTAGCAGTGATTCTCAAGTCTGTTCTCCCCTTAGCTCCCGGCAACCACTAATCTCCTTTCTGTCTCTATAGACTTGCTGATTCGGGATATCTCCTGTGAATGGAATCATGTAACATATGGCCTTCTGTCATCATCTTATTTCCCTTAGGATAATGTTTTCAAGGTTCATCCATGTCAGAGCGCGGGTCAGTACTTCTTTCCTTTTCGTGGCCGAGTAATATTCCATTGTGTCGCCGTACTGCATTTTATTTATCCACTAACCTGTTGATGGACATCTGGGTTGCTTCTGCTTTTTGGTTGTTTTGAGGAATGCTGCACGGACAAGTGGGGAGTTTTTGCGTCGATGTGTTTTTAGTTCCTCAGGGTGGAAGTGATGGGTCAAATGATAACCCTATGTTGAACTGTTGAAGGACGTGCGACACTGTTTTGAAAGTGGCCGCAGCATTTTACATTCCCACCAGCAACCTATGAGGGCTTTGATTTTTTTCACATTCTAGCCAAAACTTGTTACTCTCTGACTTTTTGATTCTATTCATCCAACTGCGTGTGAAGTGGTATTTCATTGTGGTTTTAATTTGCGTTTCCCTGATGACTAATGATTTCAAGCATCCTTTTTTTTTTATGAGCTTATTGGCCATTTGTAGAGCTCCCTTGGAGAAATGTCTGTTTATATTCTCTGCCCGTTTTTTTAAAAATTAGGTTGTCTATTATTGAGTTGTAAGAGTTCTTTATATAATCTGGATACGATACCTTATCTGATCTATGGTTTGCAGATATTTTTCTCCCATTTTGTGGGTTGTCTTTTCACTTTCTTTATGGTTTTGTTTGCAGCACAAAAGTTTTAGATTTTGGTGGAAGTGCAGTGTCTCTATTGTTTCGTCACTCACGCTTTTTGTGTTGGGAATCAAGACTAAGAACCCAGCTCCACGTGACTGTGAAGTTGTTTTCTTTGCTGCACCTGGTTGAGGGGCGTTCACCCTCCCATGGGGATGTGGTCAGGATTTGGTGGTCTTCTCCGGCTGGTAGGGGTGGAGCAGTGGGGAAGACCAATGACCTGGGAAGCAAACACATTTGGGTTCCAACCCTGTCAAGGCAACTGCTTTTGCTTGGTGCCTTTGACCCTCAGATTACTCCTCTGTATGATGGAGTCAGTCACAGCTCCCCTTGGGGTTGCTGTGAAATTCAATACGGGGGTGCAAGCACAAGGAATATGCTTAACGAATGTGGCTAGGATGATGATGGCCTCTCGGTTCCCTCAGGGAAGCCCCAGCTCCCCACACCCCCAGCACACTGCAGGGCTGTGGTCATGGGGACACACAACACTCGCCTTTGATGACAGGTATCAGGACACATGGCCAAGAGTCCCTGAGCCTCTGTCCAGTGAGCTTTTCTCTGGAGCCTGAACACCAAGCATAGTTGCTCTTTGTCCTGCTGACAAGATCGAGGGCAGCAGAGAGAACCAGAAGGCACATTAGGTCAGGCAGAGGGCGGCAGTGGCTCCAGTGCAGCGTGGCCTTCTCTGGGCCTCCACGGGCCTCCACAGCCATGCGGCCCAACCTAGGTTCTGTGAGGGAGTTTGGTGGTGGGTGAAGGCCTGCGTCTGAAAGGAAAGTCTCAAATGCAGGTGTCATCACCCCTGTGCTACCGATGAGGCAGCTGAGGCTCAGAGAAGTAAAGCCATTTGATGGAGGTCACACAGCCTTTTATTGAAAAGCAACACAAAGAAGGAGTCCTTGCCCTCAGGCTTGAGAATCTTCAGGCATTGCCCTGGCACATGTCCCACACAGTGGACTTTCTCCAAGTGGGGTCAGGTCTTTGGGAAGGTAGGTCCCTGCCTACAGTGCACCTCCCCTGCTCCCAATTAGGACAAGAGGCTTTGGAGCCACACAGATCTGGGCTGGGACCCAGTAACAGCTATTACTCTCTGACCCTCAGTCTCTTCATCTGTCCAATGGGGATACTTGCTCCTGCCTCTGGGGTGGCTGTGAAGATGAAATGAGAGCTGAGCCTTGTCCAAGCTTAGTACGCAGCTGGCCCGCAGTGAGCCCTTGGTAACTGAGACTATTACTAGGATTACTATTGACACAGATGGAAGTTTTGCAACAGATGATACAGACTAGGAACTCACACTGGGATGACTGGAAGGTGGAGGTCAGACCACCCGGCACCCCCTGGGCCCCCAGGCAGTGTGCCTGAGCTGGTATGTCCAGGGCAGCGGGAAGCTGAGGGTGCTGTCCACTGGCGGATGGAGGCGGACAAAATTGATTCTGGCCCAGAGGCCGCAGGTGGCTGGTCAATTACTGAATGCAGAGCTGCAGGAGATGAGGAGACCTCAGGTCATGGCTCTGCTGACCCCAGCAGCGTCGGATCAGTCTGGCTGGGCTTCCTGTCCTGAAACCGGGGCTGCGGTGCTGGGATGTCCTAGGAAGCCTAGGCCTTGCTCCTCTCCAGACAAACTGATGGGCAGGTGGACAGGCCCATGTCCACCGCACTGGGGGAAACATCACCCATTTTTCATTAATGCTGCCTCCCGCTTCTCCTGCACCCTTCTAGAAATTTCTTTCCCTGGCTCTTGCTCCTCCCTGTGATCTCCAGGGCTTGGCCCAGAGCAGGCACTCGGCTTACGGCTGCTGGGAGGGGATGTTGTCTCTTCAGAGACGAGGGTGAAACTTGTAAACTTAGCTCACCAGCCACCTCCCTGTGCTGTGGCTGTTTCTGGTGTGAGGAGGATGCCGGCATTCCGGGCTGTGTCCAGAGCTCCGAAGCCGCCACCTACTCTTGTCCCTGTGGCGTCATGTGGAGGCACTTCGGATACAAGGCAGGGTCCGAGAAGCAGGCCCTAGGCTCCAGTCTGGGTCCGCAGCTTCCTTGCCGGATGTACTTGGCGAGGGGCGCGGCCTCCGTGAGCCTCGGTTTCCTTCTCTGTAAAATGGGGTAATGGTTCCTATCTTGAGGTGTCTGCACGGGAATTCAGTAGGTGAAAACCACTGGGGTGGCGGTGCCTTGCCCGTGGGAAGAGCTCGGTAATGGCCGGGCTTTCGTGTTCCAGCGGGAAGGGTGAGGATGGGGGTTACGGTGTGCAGAGGGCTCAAGGGCTTGGCCTGCTTAGGGGTCAAGGCTGGCTGTTCCTAGTGGTGGGATTACAGGCAAGCCCCTTGCCTCTCCAGAGCCTCAGCTGTTTCGCCTGTACAGTGGGGCCAGTCCCAGTGTCTCCTTGGTGGGGTTGCTGTGAGGGTTCGCTGAGGTGGAAATGGGAAGACTGAGTACGTGCCAGGCCCAGAGGCGGTGGTCAAGGAACAGAGAGAGGACAGAAAGAGGAGGGAGGACGGAAGTGGGAGAGGGAGAGGAGTTGGGCAGGGGTTAGGAGGGTGCACTCCGGGTATTGGTCCATAGAATCGTGCCCCCAGCTCACTGAATCGCTTCAGGCAAGGTTCTTCATCCTCTTGCTTCAGTTTCCAAATTGGTTAATGAAAGAGAAGAACAAAAATTGACAAGGTCACAGGAGGCGGCCGGTCACTCAAGCCCACAGGCCAGGGTTGCCCTGCAATGTCACCCCTCAGCCTCAGCCTGCTTCCCTGGCAAGAGGGGTCAAGAAAGAGTGGACACCGTTTACTGACCACCTCCTGTGTGCTGGGCCTTCATACAAGGACCACACATGTGTTAAGTGCCATGTTGTACTCACCAACCGCACGAGGCAGGCATGGGTGAAGCCCATTTTCCAGCGGCGGAAACTGAGGTCATATGGTCAGGAAGTGGTACACTGTCGGGAAACCTGATGTCAGATTTCCAAGCCTGGAAGCGTCACTACCGGCCTATCTGCCTCCCTTCCGATAATCAGAACCAGACTCACAAGCAACAGCTTGGTTCCCATGGCTCCCAGCCCACAGGTGCGGGAGGTCCTGCTGACACTGTCTGGCTCAAGGAGGGGCTTGTGGTGAGCTCGCCTACCCCTCCGCCATTCGCTGTTACAGAGACATAGCACACGTCATGGAACCCTATGCTACCGGTGCCACCAGGACAGGGCCTGCATCTTTCTCGGTCACCATCCTCTCCCCTCACCTGGCATAGTGCCTGGTACAAAGTGGACACTCGGTGGGGGGCAGATATTGAGGGGTCTATGAGTGCTTGGCTGTTTCTCTCCCCTCTACCATGTCTAGCCAAGGGTCGTATATGTGGTAGGTGCTCCACAAGTAGGGATGCCCCGTCTCAGAGCAAGAAGGTGTTTTGGAATTCTATAATGAACCCAGTCACATTTTACAGATGGTGACTGTGTTAGTCAGTGAGGGCTGCTATGACAAATATCACAGACTGAGTGGCTTAAACAACATGCATGTATTTCTCACAATTCTGGAGGCTGGGAAGTCCAAGGTCAAGGTGCCCAAAGATCAAGGTGTTTGCTAAAGGTCCACTTCCTGGCCTGTGGACAGCTCCGGTACCTTCGCAAGTCTGATCCCAGTCATGGGGGCTCCATCCCATGACCTAATTACTTAGGTCCAGAGGCTCCACCCGCTCGTAGCATCACATTAGGGATCAGGGCTTCAACACACAAATGCTGAGGGGACACAAACACATTCAGTCTAAAGCAGGGGCCCTGAGGCCCTGGGGGGAGAGTGACGTATCCCAGGACACACAGTGAGTCCATGTAGAGCCCAGCCTGGAACCCAGGTCCAGGGTTCCCCCTTCCCTCCGTGGCGGGTTGGTGTCATTGCACAGTGAAGCCTGGCTCATCGTTCTCTCCTAGCTTCTGGTGGCTTCAGGCATTCCTTGGTTTCTCCCTGTGTCTTCGCACTATCCTTCCTCTGCGCATGTCTCCCCGAGTCCAAATTTGCTCTTTCTGTAAGGACATCAGTCATACTGGACTAGGACCCACCCTCATGACCTCATCTTAACTTGATCGTCTGCAAAGACCCTATTTCCGAATACGGTCACATTACAGGTAGCCAGGTTAGGATTTCAACATCAGTTTTGGGGACACAGACCAAGCCATAACGAACTATACACTGTACAGTGTTTTTTGAACGCCACCTGTATGCCTGACACATGGCAGCCAGAGTGTGAGGGAGAGACGTGTGGATGGAGAAACACTATGAGAGGTGAAATACACCTCTGGGCCTGAAGGGGGCGCAGCAGGGGATGAGCCTGGAGAGGAGGGTGGAGCTGATGGCGGCACCATTGAGTACCAGGTACTGGAGCGATGAATTGATCCACTCAGACATCCTCAGGAGTAAACAGTAGTCTCAGGTTGATGAGCTAAAGAGCAGTGGGAGCAATGTTTGTTGGTTTTGTTTACTTAGAGCGGGAAGTCTGTGTTTTAGAACTCAGCTCATCGCCATCCTTCATTCTACGGGGAGAGCATCTGAGGCTCTGAGTGCAGAAGTGACTCTCCCCGGGTCACGCAGCCAGCAAGCGCCAGGAGGGGCACCGGGAAGTGGTTCTCCTTGCTTCCTGGGCTTGAGAGCGCCTGGCCGGGTCTGCAGCTATAAAAATTCAGAGATTTAAAAATGAAAGTTCTCTTGGAATCCAGAAGTGCTCTTGCTGCCTTGGCCTATGGAGCTCAGGGTCCAATGGGGCAGACAGTGCCACCCGTGGACAATCAGAATTCAGGTAGGATGCCTGGGGCCAGACGAGGGGCCCTAGCCTGGGGGGCAGGAAAGGCTTTCTGAAGGAGGTAATAGCGGAGTCTTGAGAAAAAAGTTGGAATTCGCCAACTGGGGGAGGGGAACAGGTGGGCATTCCAGGCGGGTGAAGTGGCATGTGCAAAGGCTCAGAAGTATACGGTTTTACAGAAAGCTGTTAAATACACTTGGCCATGAGGTTGGAGGAATATGGGGAGGCCAGGGGGAGAGATTAGCCAAAACCTTGGAAGTCATGGAAAGGAACTTGGGCTTTGACTGGAAGGTAACAGTGATCTATAGAAGGTTTCAGAGCAGAAGATTGACCTAGCAATACTGGCTTTTTTTTTGGAGAGATCCTTCTGGCTACCACGAGGGGAAGGAGGCCAATGAAGATGGCAGCAGTTGTGCAAGTGCAGGATATTAATATTAATAATCACTATTATTTATTGCTTACTGTGTGCCATTCTGTGTACTATTCTAAGCACCTATACGTTTTAACTCAGTCAGTCTCCAGACATCTCTATGAGCTGAAATGCATGTAAAGTTTTTAATCTGGGGCCTGGAATATTGTGAGTATCAACAAATTATCTACATGGTGTCAGCAATCTATACATACTGTTCTGTAGCTGAGGATTGAGGTTCAGACTGTTTAAGTAACTTGCCATGTTGGATGTTCGGTCACTGTAATCCTTGGGAAGGATTTATTCTTTAACTGCCAGAAGTGCTGTTTTCTTTGGCGGGTTGCCTCACCCAGTGATACTCCCTTCGGGGGGCAGCCAATGACTGATAGATGCAGGAGAATAAACTGTCTTCTTGTTCTACCTTGAGACAGCTCTGAAGGGCCATCCAGCTTCAAGGCTCTTGTCGGGTGCACTTAGACCTTTGTTGGACCTTCATCACAGCTCAAGTTCTCCCTCTGCCCTGACCTGCTTCCTACTCCTCTCTTCCATGGGCTTTGTTTCCGAGAGCACTCCCTGTATGCTAAGTTTGGTCTGGGAGTCTACTTACTGAGGGGCTGACCTGTGACCGTTGTCCAAGGGAGTACAACCAGGAATCAGTAGAGTCAGTGCATGAGTCAAGGTTATCCAGAGGAACAGAACCAATAGGACATATATAGATATATTGATACACAGAAAGAGGCTTATTATGAGGGATGGGCTCACATGATTGTGGAGGCTGAGAATTCCCAGGATCTGCTGTCTGCAGGATGAGGTCCAGGAAACCTGGAGGTGTAGCGCCTGCGTGAACCTGAAGAACTGGAACTGAGAACCACGGGAGGCAATGGTGTAAGTCCTGGTCCAAGTCTGAAGTCCAAGAACCACAAGTGCTGATACCCAAGAGCAGGAGAAGGTGGATGCCCAGCTCAAGCAGAGAGAGAGAGAGAGAGAGAGAAAGAGAGAGAGAGAGAGAGAGTGAGCAAATTCACCCTTGACTGGAGGATGCCCACGGGCATTGGTGCAGGCCGTGTTCTTTATTCAATCTGTCACTTCAAGTGCCAGTCACTTCTAGAAACACTCTCACAGACACAACCAGAAATAACGTTTTCCAAGCTATCGGGGCATCCCCAGCCCAGTCAGGCTGACACGTAAATGCAACCGTCACAGCCAGAAAACCAACCCTGACTCATCTGATTTCAGAGCCTCCGTTCGGCCCTCACAGCACACTACCTTGATCAAGCCTCTTTTGACTCTCTGGACTTTGGTTTCCTCATTTACAACATGAGGGTGCATCAGTCCCTGTCGTAGGCAGCTCAGGCTGCCATACCAAAATAGCACAGACTGGGGGCCTTACACAACAGACATTCATTTTCTCATGGTTCTGGAGGCTAGAAATCCAAGATCAAGGTGCCAGCAGGCTCCCCTCTTGGACTGCAGATGGCTGCCTTATCACTGCGTGCTCGCATGCCCTCTTTTGTGTGCACACACAGAGAGAAAAGGCGGGAGAGAGAGCTCTCTGATGTTGTCTCTTACGAAGACACTAATCCGACCAGATCAGACACCTCAATTACTTCCTTAGAGGCCTCATCTCCACGAATAGCCACGATGGGATGAGGGCTTCAGCAAGGCATTTTGGAGGGTCATAAATGTTCAGTCCATATGAGTCTGCTTTAGTTCAGCTAAGTCCACATGGAGGTAACAAACTTCTCCAGAAATCACTGTGGCTGCCAAAGACAGGGCGACCGACTTGTCCTGCTTTGCCCAGGATTTTTAGAGCTAAAAGTCCTGCATTCTAGGAAATCCCGCAGTGCCAGATAAATAGAGGCCATTTGCTTGGGACTGTCCTGGTTTTAAAACTTGCAACCCCCTCAGGCCTTGGGAAACTAGGACAGTTAGTCACCCGATAAAAAAATAAAGGTTTATTTTTCTCTCATGTTGCGAGTCCCTTACTTAGACTTCCGTTGTGTCCATCGCATTCCACATTGGCTACTGCCCTGCTTCAAGAGGTTTTTACCTGTGACCCAGGTCACTGGGGCAGCCTCTCTCTAGCACAGCGCTGGTCCCGAGACAGAAAACAGAAAAAAAAGACACACAGAGAAGTATGTACTGTCTTTTAAAGTTTCTCCCCGGAAGTGATACCACCGCTTCCGCTCTCCTTTCATTGACCAGAACAGGTCACAGGACCATGCCATCCAGAATGGAGCGAGATGGTGTATAATTAATCCTCCAGGAGGGGGCGCCTCCGGGAAAAGATCTTGGGTATTTGGACGCTGCCTGGAGGAGGTGATCCAAAACATTTTGGGCCATGGCTAAACGCTTCTTTCCGGAGCTGGGGACCTTCTCTCCATGCTGCCATGCTCTGCCATGCTAATGATTTGAAACAGTGGCTAATTTGACAAGCCAGTTGCAGTCCACATGATTGCATTTGACTTTCTGACTAATGACAAGAGATGAACTCCCTTTTCTTAGTGCAACTTACAGTTGGATAGCCTTGGGCCATCACCCGATCCCAATGTTCAAAATGTTGCCTTGTAAATTGTCTAATAAAGTAATAAAGGAAGGGACTTGCTAAATGATTTGTCTTTTAACCATTGTAATGGGATTTTTTTGGTAACATTGTTTTATGTTAGAATGCAAAAATTATCACACATAATTAGAATCATTTCAATTCAAGTCTCTGCCAGGCCTGTGACATATTCCTGCAACTTGTGCCACGTTGAGCAAGTCAGCTCGTAAAACCTAATCAAATAAAAATTTAAAATGCAGTCAGATCTGGAGTGCTACAGTGTAGACTGGAAGGGAAGGCTGCTCAAGCCAGCTTTGGAGGAAGCAGAAAGATAGAGGGAAGAGGAGGAAGGAGACTAAAGAGAGGTGAGAAAAGACCATCGTGTCTATGCAGGTGCATTAGGACCACTTTCCACCAGGGCAGCCCAGGACCAGCCAGGCCATGGGTCAGCCTCGAAGCTCTCAATTATTGCCCCTTCATCCCCGCTCAGATCCAACATCTGTGCCTCCAGGTTTCATTTCATTCCGGCCAGCCAGATCCCTGCCAGTGCGTCTTCTTAATATTTAATCTTAATCATGCAGACCCATGTATGGGTCTATTTATCCACAAAAGCTGCGGTATAAATGTTTAACCAGAAGACCACACGGCAACTCAGATCATCTAAGCTCTTCCGGGGGTGCAAGGACAGGCCAACATCTCTGGGGAGAAGACATTTATCGAGAAAAATGTCCCTGGGTCCCCAAATGTCCAGGTTAGGTCTTGGGGGTGGGGGTTAGCAAAATGTTGCTTTGCTCAAATTGCCTTGAAAGAGAAGCTGCTTGCCCGGGACTGGGGCGCCACGTTGGAGAGTGAAGGCTGCTTCCACCTCTGCGTCGGTGGGAGTGCAGCCCATTTAATTGTCCTGTAATGTCCCTGTATGCTCATGACAGCCCGATTGTCCTCACTGGGTTCCAGGCAGGAGGGCTGTCTGCCCAGGCTGCAACGTGTGGGTGGCGTTGCAAGATCACTGTGGAGCAAGTGACGTCCTGTGGAATAATCGCACTGTAAAGGGAAAGCAATACCATCAGGGAATGGCAACACAGCTCATGAATATTCCAGGCACTTGTACCCACAGCCAGCGCCAGGCCCGGCTCCTGATTCATCAATATTACAAATTGGCGCGGTGGCAAACAGGCTGTTAGGGACTCGAATGTTTGCTCCAAGCCCAAGGAATTACAATGGAAGTATTTTCCGGGGATACCTGGTGAGAATGCAGGGCAGTACCTTCTTCTGTGGTCAGGGAGCTCTGGGTTCGAAACCCAAGGGCCCCACTAAAGTGCTATGCCACCGTGGGCAAGGCCTGAGCAGCCCCTGCTCTTTAGGGAGAGCAGGAAGAAGGAACGTGGGCACTTGCTATGTGTCTGCTACCCCATTGCAGCGATTCGGCAGAGGGGAGGCGATTGGCCCCCTTTTACAGATGAGGAGAATGGAGGCTCGGAGCAGGGAAAATGGTTGCCTGCCTAAGCCGTGAGGGGCTGGTACTGGAGCCCCGTTTGAGTTAGAGGCCTGCAGGTAGTGACAGCTACCTTGGACTGGTACTCTGAAAAAAAAGACAATGACCAAGCTTTGGGGAAACTGGACTGGGAATTCTGCTGGCCAGGGAGTTAGGAAAGTATAGTTTCCAGGCTTCTAGCTGGAGTGACACAGGGGGGCACACGGAAAAGAGCGTCGATGGTGCTGAGATATTAAGAGTCTGGCCCACTGTCCAGTGTTTGCTTCACCTCCCCTCTGGCCTCCCAGCTACGCCTAGAGACCCCAGGGAATGCGGGGTCTACCAAGGGGGGCAATAATGGGGTATGCAGCAGGACCTCCAGCTCACTTCCCACTTTCAACCCGAGCAACTCTGCTCATTGGATTTTATTTTTAAAAATATTAAAAAGTGACAAAGTTTAACTGTCACTGTATAGCAAAGCATTGGTTGAAAAATGTTAAAGAAAGAATTACTCTGACACTGAACATGGCAAGGAAGGCTTTATTCAGGACTATTGCAATAGAGGAAAGAGAAAAAAACAGGTGGGACTTTATAGCCAAGGAGCAGGTTGAGGGTAAGGTGGTAGAGGGGACATTACTAAGAGATGACATCAAGGGCAGGGGGGACTCTTGCTGCCGACTTCATAGGATTCTTGCCAAGGCAGGCCAGATAGCAAAGGTGGGAGGAGTCTCTCTAAACTGACGCAGCGGGATTCTTACTACAACTGGGCGATGCAGACCCAGCAAGAATGAGGCCAAGGTCCAGACCTAGTCAAGGGGAGGGGGAAATCTTTGCCAAGGGGTCATGTGACCTCAGGAAAAAGATTGCAGGGGTCCTCTGGTGGGGCTCCAGGAAGCAGAGGATGCGGGAACGCTCACCTTGTCTCGTCTCTTTCCAGTTGCCGAGCACCAGCCTTGCCCCTCCCTAGCCCACGGCCCTCGCCCTCACGCAGAGCAGCTCTTGCAGATAGCTGCCTGGGGGTAGAGCCGGCCCAGCCTGCCAAGTTTCCACTTGGGCTCAGCTGGGATCTGTAGTTCTGTGGTTTTTTATGATTCGATGGTTTTAGTATTCTTTGATTCCTTAGCACTCTAGCCTTGACTTCTATAGCCCTTTGATTTTACATTTCTTTGATTCTAGACATGATGATCCTGGGATGTGCGCTTTCTGGCTCAATTATTCCAAGAAAGTTTCTTTTCTTTTCTTTTCTTTTTCTTTCTTTCTTTTTTTTTTTTTTTAAATCGATGTATCCAAACCCCTCTTGTGAGACACTGGTTGGTCCCGAGGCAGGGCGCCGGCGGTGGGGGTGTGATGGGGAAGACGCTGACTGGGGTGTGGTGTCGTGTACTGCCTGAGCCCAAAGCCAAAACCAGAGTAGCTACACCTGCCCTCCGGTATGAGGGGGCCAGTGTGTGGCCAGAAGAGTGAGATGATGCCAGATGGTTCAGGGCTGGAGACATGGAGGGAAGCGGGTGATGATGAGCGATGGTGGAAATGAAGCGAAGATCGGAGGTTTGCTAGGGGAGGACCAGCCATAGTAACAGTGGATGCTGAGTTCAGAGAAGCCGGGCCACCGTAACAACCCCCCAAGCCTGATAAGCAAAGTTTTACTTGTTTATTTATTTATTTATGTATTTACTTATTTATTTTGGCCCCTGTGAAGATCTCAGTGGCCAGGGCAGTTGTGCTCTGTGTGGTGACTCCGTGATCCAGGCTTCTTCTGTGTTGCAACCTGAGGTCCCCTCATTTGCAGGGGATGAAGGGGCCCATGAATCGCCTCAGCTTGGAAGGGAGGCGCCTCACCTCCACTCACAGAACCAGCCGCATGACCCCACCTACGCAGAAGGCGGAGTGTAGTTTTCTGTGCGCTCAGGAAGGATAAATAGGAAAGAGCATTTGGTGAACACATGGTACCATTTCTACTACAACTACCATTTCTTTCTTTCTTTTTTTTTTTAGTAGTGAGCATGAGACCATTACTCTACATTCTTTAAATCATTAAGGGTCCTTACAGATGAGGAGGCCAGTGAGATTGAATAACTTGCCTGAAGTCGTACAAGTAATGGCAGACCCAACGTTTGGACTCGGGGTTGCGTGCCTCCGCACTCTCGCCCGTCACCACTTTGGCAGCGGCCTCTCAGACTCCGGGGAACCTGGTGGGGTGACTACCTTTACCCTCAAATGTCGGTATACAAACCACTGCCCGTTTGCCTGTGGTTGCCAGGCCTAGACCCACGAGAAGAAGTGCCCTTAGTTGACTTGGGGGTCCCACATCACGGATGTGACACCTTGCAAAAGGCAATCTGTGGTTCCTGACAACGTTTTCGTTTAGGCAAGAAATATGGCAAGCATATTTTGATCTTTGATTTTCTTCCACGTCTCATCTGTTCTTTGTTAGGAGTTCAAACTTAATAAGCTTCTAGAGTTGGTTCCAAGTTCAGAAGCTGACACTCCTTGGAGAGGCTCTTTGCTGGATGAGGATGGAGTGGATCACTCTGAGTTTTTCCCCTCCTGCTGCTCTGTCTGTAAGTCCATCTGTTCCTCTTTCTCTGCAGATCTGATTCTCCTCACCTGAAAGGTCAGACTCACTGGTGGGTGAAGCAGGAGGCCACCTGGTGTGTTAATTTCAGGGACATTCTATTGGTCTCTCTCCCACTGGTACCTGAGTCTAAAATCCCACCTTTACCTTAAGAGAATTCTTACTTCTTGACAAGATGCCTGTGACAGGTAACCATGCCCCATGAGAGTATCTGTTCAGTGCCTAGGAAAAAGTCTTACAGAAAGCAAATTTCAGAGAGGAAAGAAGGTAGAGGACAGAGAGGCCAGAATACTGACTTGGGGCTGAGTCCCACGTAGGCCACCAACCTGGCTACAGATCTAGCAAGCCGTCAAACCTCTGATCCTATACCTTTTTCTTTTTCATCCTTACCTGAGGATATGTTTATTGATTTTGGAGAGAACGGAAAGGAGAGGAGAGGAGAAGAGAGGAGAGAGAGAAAAACGTCCATGTGAGAGAGAAACATCGATCTGTTGCCTCCCATACACGACCCCCCAGGAATCAAACTCACAACCTAGGTATGCACCCTGACCAGGAATCGAACCCGCAAACTTTTGGTGCATGGGATGACGCTCCAACCAACAGAGCCACCTGGCCAGGGCTGATCCTCTCTTTTTCTCAATAAATGGGAATGTATCAGATATTTCTTCCCGCATCACAGTAAAAATTGACAGAAATGAAAAAGATAACTTACTTCGACATAACGCTTTACCCCAGCAGGAAAAAATTTTAAAATACTGACTGAGGTTCTTTCTGTGTCTTTTTTCTTTTTAAAATTCTGTGCCTTTATTTACATCCTGTGACCAGTCTCATCTTCAGGCAGCAGGCAGACCATGCGGCCTTTTTTTTTTTTTTTGCCTCGGGGAAAGGATGACACAGAAGAACACAGATAAGGAAGAAGTTGAATTCCTGGCGTTTGAATTTTAAAAGCCAGCCAAGGACTGGGCCTGTGACAAAAGATTTGGAAGGATGTCAAAGCAGAGCATCCGAGTCTCTGGGACTAGAAAGCGCTCCCTGGGCTGTGGAGCGAGAGCTGGCGGGAAGCGAAGGCAACGTGGACACTGGTGCATCCTGAGAAAGGGCAGGGAGAGTGTGTGGGGCCAGGACGGTGTCTACAGTTGTGTACCTTGGGCCACACGTGAGCAAGGACAGCTTAGCAGAAGCCAGTGGGGTAAATATACCACCAAGAACCAGGTGACCCCTCTTTCTCTTACTTTGCGGATGGCTGGTCTCCAAGATGCTCCCAGAGAGCTCCGCCTGGACTCTATACTCCCCTGCATTCTCCCCTCTGTTCTGTCAGGCATGTCTGTGGGATCCGTGTGACACAGTGGAGTGATGCGTGACCTCTGAGGAGAGGTCATAAAGGGCTTTGCAGCTTTTGCCTCATTCTTTTGGATCCCTGGCTCTGAGGGGAGCCCTGCTGGGAGGATGCCTGGGTAGCTCGTTGGAGAGGCCCCTTAAAGGTGCTGTACCTACTTAGAACCTGTGTGTGGGTAGGGGTGAGATGGTGGAGGTTTATCTTGTGTCACCGATTGTGACCTCGGCTGGGTGTCCTTCAATTCAACTCAATTCTGACATTGTCTACCTAGAGATAGCCTCAGATCCCACAGGGCAAAGGGTCAGTCCTACCCCCTGGCCCAACCTTCCCCAGTTCAGATGCCAATCACTGGTCCAGGTTGTCCCCTGAGCTTCTGACGAATAGGCTGGAGATCGGGAGTTCCTGGGACCCCATCCGTTGACTTGATTAATTTGCTTGAGCAGCTCATAGAACTCAGGAACCCCATTTACTTATAAGATCACCGGCAGAATAAAACAGTATAACTCAGAAACAGCCAGGTGGAAGAGATGCATAGGGTAGGGTGTGTGTGAAGGGTGTGCCACTCCCCCCAAATCTCCATGTGTTCATCCACCCAGAAGCTCTCCCAACCCTGCCCTTTTGGGTTTTTATGGAAGCTTTATTACTAAGTCATAATTGATTAAATCATTGGCCACTGACAATTGATTCAACCTCCAACCCCTCTCCTTTTCTCAGAGGTCGAGGGAATGGGACTGAAAATTCCAATCCTCTAACCATGTGGTTGGGTCTCCTGGCAACCATCTCCATCCTTAGGTAAGGTCCAGAAGTCATCCCGTTAACATAATAAAAGACACCTTTATTATTCTCATCACTTAGGAGATGCCAAGTGCTTTAGAAGCTCTGTGCCAGAAATGGATGAAGACCAAATTATATATTTTCTATTACACCCCTGTAGTAAGACATGAGGCCCCTGGCCAACAGGCAGCACTAGCTTACCAGGCAGGGAGGGCGCCACTTTGGAGATGGAGCCTTCAGCCCCAGTCTGGCCTTCCGATGAACCCGCTGCCCCAGCTGATACCTGACGGCCACCTCCTTATAGACCTGGAGCCAGGCCACCCAGCTAACTACCCATGAATTTCTGATCCCCAGGGACCACAGGACTTAAGAAACATTTATTGTCATTTTAATCCACTACATTTTGGGGATTGTTTTAATGCCATTATTGATAACCAACACACTCAAGTTGGACTACTACAATCTCTCCAGAATTTAGACACAGCCCTGGAGAAAGAGGGCACTTGACCCTACGTGGACCGTGGTTGCGTTTCTGCCACCTGGCGGAACACAGGCTTGTACGGAAATGGTACTCAATTACAGAAAAGCAAAGTTCTATTTCTAGACTGTCTGGGTTTCTCGAATACCTCTGCTGGGGTGACCCATTCCAAGGGGATTCCGTAGGTTTTCGCGACCGTGGGAGTCTGAGGAAGCCAGGACAAAAGCCACTAGACTTTTAGGCCAAGAATGCCCTTTTCCCCGAATGGGCAAATAAAGCACCTGAAGAGATGTGATGCCTCAGTTCTGGAAACTGGGGACCAGTCAGCCTGTGCATGTCGCTTCTCCGGGCTCCCTTTGGCTCCTTGCTGCACCCCGTCCTGTGAGCGCACGAGAGCTCTGCCTGGCGCCCGCACTCCTCTATTTGTCTTGTTAGAAAACCCTTGTGTTAAAGACCATTGCAAAAAGAGGGAGAGATAAATTGCCTGAAGCTGCAAGGCCCAGGAGGCAAGGGGAGAGCAGGTGATGGAAAGCAGGCCTGTGATTAGAGAGCAGGGGTGGTGCAGGAGCCAGGGCGGGCAGAAACCTCCGCTGGAAGTGTCAAAATATTTGAAAATCCTCTTCCTTTGGTGAATCGAGTTACCAAAACGTGTTTTTTGTTTTTTTTCTTTCTTCTTTTTGCACACAGAGATGACTCTGGAAGAGGGGTTAAGAGCACTGTTTTCAGACTCAGGCAGAGCTCAGCACTGTCCCTTTCTAGCTGTTTTCTGACCTCGGGCAAGTCTCTGAACCTCTCTGACCCTCTGTTTCCTCATCTAGAAAGGGGGATGAAGATAAGTCTTTAAAAATGACCCTGCATCTCCCCCTCTCTTTGTATGCATGTCCTTTACAATGTGACTTTACAGCTCCTCCCACCTCAAGGTGAGGCCTTTTTCCCACCCCTTGTTTCTGGGGTATCCGTGTCACTTATTCTGGCCAATAGAATACGACGGAAGTGATGGCATGTCAGTCCTAAACCTGCGTCTCAAGAGGCTTTGTTCACTCTGTCTTCTGACTCCCATAAGAAGTACTCAGGCCCGCCTATTGGAGGATGAGAGGCCACATGGGCAGACCTGAAACGCCTGGCACCCAGGTGACTGCAGATGCATAAGTGAGCCAGCTGATGCATAGACTCATGGGTAACAGTGGATAAATGGATATTGTTTGAAGCCACTAGGTTTGGGGTTGGTTTGTTACACAGCAACAGCTAGCAGATACACCTCTATCTTGAAGAGTTGTTATGAGGAGCGAGTGTGAAAATAGCTACAACCGACTGAGGGCTGACTGCCTGTCCCCATGCTCAGGGTTGGCAAGCATTGTCTCAAACACTTGCACAGAGAAAAGCTGCAAGTGGCATTCTAGGGCAGGGCACCATCCTGCCTCATAGAGAGAGCCTGGCACATGGCATCTGCGTGATGCATGTTTGTTGGATGGTACTGCTGCGGGGACTGCTGACGGATGCCTCTGATTTGGTAGTGGGGTCTAAACTTCAGAACCTCTGTGTCTGGAGGCCTTGGTGAGTACATAGCTGTTGGAAGACTAGGAAGCAGCATCTATGGGGGTGAGGGGGTCAGAGGCAATGAAGTTCGGTCAGGGAGCGAATATGGCTCCAGACTCGCCCCCTCACTCGCGCAGTCCCTGGACCAGATCGTTGGCATCCCTTTAACCCCCGTTAGAAATGCAGACTCTCAGGTCCTACCTTGGCCCATGAACCAGAACCTGTACCTAACAAGATCCCCAGGGACTCCCATGATGTTAGAGTTTGTCCAGGCACTCCTTCATCCCTGTCTGTGCTGAGGGACAGTATTTTTTTTCTTTTTAAATGCCAATCTGTTGCAGAATGACACTTTATAAAAGAGAACTTTCAGAAAAATTAAATGAAAAGGAAAATACACATGAAATCCAAGCCCCTGCTTTTTTATGACTGGAGTCAATGAATATAAAATTTCTGTCTATCAAATTGCTACAAAAGTTTCAAAATACTCTTTCTTTGTACGTACCTCATTGTGGACAGGTGACAGCTTGTGACCTGGCCTGGGCTGTGGACCACACCTTGCATAGCATGATTCTGGAATTAATAATGATAACAACACTAATACAATATAATCACATGTGACTGTGGGCTGGACATCGGCTAGTGGAAAGGATTTATAAGCCTCTGTACCTCAGAATCCTCTCAGCATCCTCTTGGGCGAATAAATGTCTTTATCTCCACTTTCCAGATGAGCCAGCTGAGACCCAGAGAGGCTGTGCTTTGCGCAAGCTCACACAGCATCTAAATTTAATCACCAGTGCTCACCTGCTTAGCCACTGCCAGGAAGAAGGAGGGAGAGGGAGGCACCACTGGTGAGAGGCACAAAGACATTGTCCCCTCTGCCCTGTGTGAGTGGCAGCTGTCAAAAAGCCAGGCACGGAGGGCTCACCTTCTCGGAGTCTACCACGCTGTCTGCTAGCCCGGGGCGGGGAAGATCTCACATCTGGCTCGTGGGTGTAGCCCGCAGGAAAGGAGCCCGGCTCCTGGCACCACCCCGGCCTGCTGCGCTGCCTGCCGGGGGCGTGGGGCAACGCCCGCTAGCAGACAGCCCCCTCTCTCTTGCTTTCCCTTTCCCCCGGAGCCATGGGGCCGGCAGAGAGGCGAGGCGGGGTCTGGCAGGCTGGGTGATAGCTAGTTATCGACAGGTTGATGACTGCCACAGAAGACTGCCCGAGGACATGGAGACGGGAGCCACTTCTGAGGCCTGCTGCTCGGCGAGCTGGCTGCCAGCGTCGCTGCCCAGGGCTCGGCGCTTCCCCTCACCATCTCATTAATCCTGATTTACAGAAAAAGGCAGCAGGCAGGGCCCTCTTAACAGGCCGAGCAGGCGACTGATTTGCCTTCACTGAAGACAAGAGTGCCCAGGAGACCTGGCACTGCTGAATTATTCAAATCAGCCGTGGCAGGGAAATCTGAGGACAAAGAGCGGCGGGGCCCCTGGTCCCCAGACAGCCGTCTCTGCCCATCCCCGGGTGGTAGTACCCAGCATCTTGGGGAGACTGACTCAGGTCCACTTGGCAGGGACATGGGCTGTCCCCGGCCACCTCCCCTCCCCGGATGGGAGTTGGAATTGGTGTTGATCATCTCTAAGCACCTTAGAGCTCTAGTAATGGATCCAAAATGACATTTCCCACCTGGTGGTCCCAGGAGGGATATTCTGACAAGGACTTCTGGATGAACGTGTGGTGGGGGCAGCGGAGGAAGAGGGGGGCAGGAGTTGGCTGTTCTATCAAGGGGCGTGTGTGTGTGTGTGTGTGTGTGTGTGTGTGTGTGTCTGCGCCCATGTGGTTCAAAAACTCAGAGGACAGAGGGTGAACCCGGGCTTTGGCAAACCCCGGTTTCTCCTCCTAGAAAAAACCATAATGAATAGGCTGTTCGTCTCTTTAGAGATTTGCAGAGATTCAAGAGCAGAGCTGCTCAGACTTGGCATTGACACTGGGTGAGGAGGAAGCGCTCCACAGCATGGTGGGATCCCAGTGGGGAGGGGCACTTCGGAGGCAGGAAGGGTAAACTGAGGCCCAGAGAGGGGCAGGGACTCGCCCGCAGTCATCAGTTAGCTTTAACTCCAAACTGAGATGAAAGACCGCGGTGTCTGACTCACAGGCAGGGGGCTCCTTTATGGAGGGTGGGCAGGGAGCCAGGTTCTGAGTTAAGGGCTTTGTGATGTTTTCTCTCTGCTCGCCTCAGGGTGGCCCCACACGTTACCCTGCAACTAATATCCCCATTCCACTGATGGGGAAACTGAGGCTAACAGAGATTCAACCTCCAGGCAGGCTAGAAAAGGTCAGGTCTGGGACTAGAGATGTGGTCCGTCTGATGCTGGATCCTAATTGTTATGCTTCTCTGAAAGGTAGGAGGCACCAAGATTCCAGCCTGCCTCAAAATATTCCTCCTTATGCCCTGGCTGGGTGGCTTCGTTGGTTAGAGTGGCGTCCTGTGCACCGAAATGGTGATGGTTTGATCCCCAGTTGGGGTGCGACCGATTGATGTTTCTCTCTCACACTGATGTTTCCCTCTCTCTCCCTCTCACTCCCTTCCTCTCTTTAAAAGCAATCAACATATCCTTGGGGGAGGATTAAAAAAAGAAATTCCTCCTCACCAAGGCTGTAGTGCCCGCATTATCTCCTCATGATGGATCCCATGGGTTAAGCACTGCCACCCACCTGTTGTCACCCATGGGGTGGGGCAGATAAAGGGTTTAACCCTTCTGAGAAAGACCGACTTTACAGTGTCTGAAAGGGTCTTCTCTGAGCCCAGAGAAACCTTGTGAGGATGGGGCATCTCTGAACAATGGAGAGAATTTTATTAATGAAGGGGCTCAGAATCTCTGGGCACAAAAGCCACCTCTTTGGGGAAGCCACTGGTTTCTTCTGGCTAGATCTGACCCACCACCAGGACAACTTTCTCTGAGGGGTGCAGAAGCTGGGGGTGTGGGGAAGGGCTGAACCAACCACGTGCGTTGGAGGGAGGAGGTCTCGGGGGGTGTGTGTATAAATAACAGCCCCTGCTTTTGGGCATCACTCAGATAACAACTACTGTAAAAAAAAAAGATACTGGAAGTAGAAACCACCACCGCATGAGGGTTAGCCTTGTGCTAAGCCTTTTCTGTAAATGCAGAAGGTCATTCACTCCTCAAGACCATTTTATGAGGGTGGTACCTCTGAGGTCAGTATCATTATGTTCATTTCACAAAGGAAGAAATGGAGGCTCAGAGGGGAAGCTGATCACCCAGGATCCTGCTGCTGGATTGGAAAACAGTTGGGATTTGAACCCAGGGCTTTGCAATACTGGCATGTGGCCTCTAGGACATGCTGTGCATACCCATCCTTTCTCCGTCCAGCTTGAAATCCCTCTACGAGAGGGGACCTCTTTCTCCCTGTCCACAGTGCCCCATGGCGCCCCCATTCACAGGGCTGTGACCCGCTTACTGGAATCCCCAGAAGAAGAAGTCTTGATGCTTTGACGCAGCTCAAATGCACCTTTGTAATTCTGCCTTTACAAAGTGTCCCTTTTATGAGAAAAGCCTGTGTTTCCCAGGGAAGCCGAGCTCTCTCAGCCCGCAGATCAGCTCCACTTTGGAATAACCAGTTTCGGAATTAGCATTTGCTAAGTGCACTGGGGGCCTCCGAGGATTCGCACCCCCTGCGGAAAAACCAAACTAAGAGAGATTTATCTCCTGGGTCAGATAAAGGTGACTAAATGCAAACTGGCCGATTCCTTTCGGCAAACAGTTCCCTGGGGAGGGCTCCTACAAGGAGGAGAAGAGCCAATCGATCAGGGAAATGCTTTGAGGTGACTTACAGGGGAGACTTAAAGGAAAAAGCCCTCGTGTTTTTACAGCCTCCAGTGGCTCATTCAGCCAGTGAAACTCCCTGACCAGCCAAGCTGGGGAGCAGGGAGGAAGGGGGGTGCAGCAGCCTCTGCATTTACCAGGAAGGCAAAGGGGAAACTCCGCAAAGGTCGGCCTCCGAGACCTCTGGCTGTGTTCTTCATTCATCTTCCAAGCATCTATTGAGTGCCTACTGTGTGCCTGCTAAGCACGTCCTTCCCTTGGCTTCTCCCCAGTTCTAAGCTCCAGCTCTCAGCTTCCACCCTCGCGGAGACCTTCCTTATGACCCAAGAACAGTCGGGGTGTCTGCAGGACTGCTGTCCCTTGGATTCTCCACGTTGCCTCTCCCTCATTTCATCGAGGTACAAGCCCCGTGTACTGGGGAGCGTCACTTGGTCTGGCAGCAGTCTGGGGCTTTTTCTGCGAAGGGGCAGATGATACATGTTTCAGGCTTTGTGGGCTCTGTAGTTGTTATAATGACTCACACAGCTGTTGTGGTGCAAAGACAGTAAATAAATGAATATGGTTAAGTATGCGAGTGAAGATACAAATGTATGCAAAACAAGTATATCAATGAACAATGTGACTGTGTTCTAATAAAACTTTATTGACCAACGCAGGCAGAGGGCCAGATTCAACCCACCCTGACCTACCCTTTCCTGAGCCCTGGAACAGCGGGTAAAAAGGACCATGCAAGCCTGCAGCATCCCCCAGGCCACTTCTTTTAATCCCTCGCTTGTGGCATTGGGAAGGTTGCTGCCTCTCTCTGGGCCAGTTTCCCTTCTGTGAAATGGGATAATGATAGCACCTGCCTCCTGGGCTGTGGCTAGGATTAAAGGAGACCATGCTGGAGCCTTCACGTAGCTAGTGTGCACACTGGTAGCTGTTACTGTATATTTAATTACTTTAAATCCTTCGAGGAAGGAGGAAGGGGAGGGGAAGCTGGTAGGCTGGGGTTCTGCTACTGGGTGACCAGATTTCCATTCTTTGCAAGTGAACAGGCTTGCATTTTAATGACTTGAAAAGGGAGCTGAATGTGTCTCCTTCGGGCAGAACCGGCTGGCGGGTGTTTCTCAGGGTGATGGCTTGATACCCTCAAGGCCCCTTGGAGGGCGGCCTCTGGCTCCCTGTCCTGGCTCCCGGAGGACTGGCTGGGTGAGCCCAGCATGCCCAGTGAGCCTCTGGTTGAGAACTGATCATAAGTGGCCAATTAATCTATTACTTGCAGATACATTTTCCATTAGCGGTGGTGGAATCACTGACTTTGAGGCAATTAGTCAGCGTAATGAACTTGAGTCTGGGCAAATGGGAGGGAGAGGTTAACCTCTTGGTTCCCAAAGGAGGCTGTGATGGCGAAGAAGCAGGGGAAGACTGGGGAGAAGGGAGACAGGCCCGCGAACCACACACACCCAAGGTCCCAGGGAGCGGGATTTGGTGGCTCAGAGCTGAGGAGCTCACCTCGGAGCCGGGAGAAGTTTCCTTTCCTAGGCACGTGGACAGGAGTGAGTCAATTTAACCTCAGTTTTCTCATCTGAAAAACAGGGGTCAAAACAGTACACACCCACTAGGATCATGATGAGGATCAAATAAGAAAAAGTATGTGAAGTACGTGCCCCAGCGTGTCGGGGGTGCGCATGGCGAATTCTCAACGGATGCTTTTTCCTCTACCACCCTCCTCTACCTCATTGCAGGGCATGAGGAAACAAACAAGAGACTTCTTGACTTAGGGCTTAAAACAACAGAAACTTCTTGCTTAAACTGCCTTCACTCAGACCTGTGATGGAATACGTTCCAAAAGCTAGGATTCCAGCAGGAGTCTTTGCTGCAGGCCTTGTCCGGGACTTGAACTTCCAATGTGCACGGTGACTTTTCAAAAGGAATTGGTCCAAGTTCCCTGGACCTAGCAGAATGAAATAATCTTTCTTCCTCCATCTCAGAGCATCTCATAGGACCGGGAGTTTTATTATAAAAAGAGTGGGACGCAATGCACTTGCCAAATTTTACCCACGTCGAGCCCAGCCTCCCTAAGAGTCCTTCCGGTCCATACCGTCAAACTTCTCCCTTCTCATCAGGCTGGGATGGAAATCCTACCTCCCAGTTGTTTGCCTGAAAGTCCTCTCTCAAGTCACTCTGGATGAACATACCCACCGAGGTGGGAACCTTCTAGTCTTGGCCAGAATTTTCCCATCCCAAGTCGTCTCCATTGACTCACATCCTCAAGACACCTATAGACAGCGGCCCTGGAAGGACTAGATGTTCTGTCTGTCTCGGCAGCAGGGACGGGGTGTTTATCACCCTCCTGGTGCCTGGAAAGCCATTCTGCAGCTCTGCATTGCCGCCACACCCGTGCCGGGCAGTGCACGTGGTGTGCGTATTAGCAGGTAAACTGTCCCCCCATAATGGAGATGGATGGAAGCCCAATTTTGTAATAGAGAACCTTTCATTAAGGAAACCACTGCCTTTGGATGATCTAAAGGTGCTAATGGGCCCAGCCCCAGCTTGGGACTTAATTATATTACCGCTAACGGGCGGCAGCTCCCAGCTCGCAGCCGCATCTCACCCACAACACCTACTTGGCACCTGGCTTCTTTCCCCATGCTGGGTCTCAGGTGACAGTGACAGAGATTGGTGGGGATGTGGTGGCTGAGGGGCCAGAGGGAGGGCCACTTTCTAAAAAAGGTCTCCCTGAAGATCCCAAAGAGGTGCCTGCAGCATGAGAGACGAAAGTTAGACCTATGAAAGTACTTTCTTTTTTTTTCTATATATCCATGATTACATTTCTGTATTTGCTTGAAACCTATGTGATCCTATTAACCAATGTCACCCCAACAAATATGAAACAAGAATACATGGAAGTGCTTTCTGGTGGGGAAGCGTGGAAAATGCTTTTGTATGGGGTCCTGCGTCTTAGCTATGTCTGTACCAATTCCCAGGCCCTAGTACCCTAGTGGGGCCAGGATCAGAAAGTTCTGGGTAATATTTAATATATATTAAATATTAGGACTTGCTGTCCTCTGAGCTGTTTGCATGACTGCTTCCTGCAGACTTCAGGGGAACTGCTACCTCCTCAGGGAGCCCAGACCACACTCTTCTCAATAGAAAACCTCCCTCCTGTCTCTCCCCAGCACATTGCCCTGTTTATATCCTTCCGAGCTCATCACCATCTATAATTATCTGGTTTATTAATGCATTTACTTGTTTACTGTCTGGCTCCTGCATTCCTGTCATCCCTGGGCCAGCAGGGGTCTTTGTCAGTCTTTTTTGCCTTTGCTTCCCCAGTGCTTGGAACTGTGTCTTATATGTTGCTGGAGCTTAATAACTATTTGTGGGATGAGTGAATGAACGAATGAACTTCTAAGCATTTCTAAGATGCAAAATAGGTCAGAGTAGCGCAGTGCACTTTTTTTTTATTGTGGTGAAATATACATAACATACATAGCGTATGCCATATCGACCATTTCTGAGTGTACAGGTCAGCGACATTAAGTACATTCACATTGTGCGGCCATCACCACCACTCATTCCCAGAATTTTTTCATCTTCCTAAATAGAAACTCTGTACTCATCAAACACTAACTCCCTATTCTCCCTCCCCCCACCCTGTCCCTGCCAACCTCTATTCTACTTCCTCTCTCTATAAACTTGCCTATTCTAGGTAACTTATATAAGTGAAATCACGCAATATTTTTTTCTTTTGTATCTGGCTTAATTCACGTAATGTTCTCAAGGTTCATTCATGTTGTAGCAGGTGTCAGTACTTCCTTTTTTAATGGCTCAGTGATATTCTGTTGTATGGATAGACTACTTTGTTTATTCATTCACGCTCTGTTGCACAGTGTGCTTTTGAGAGAAGAGGAGTAGGTGGCTCGAGGTGGGGCACGAGATATTTCTGCTTCTTTGCAAGCTGTGCAAGAGAGGCGTCTCATGTTAGCTTCATCTCTCATCTAGCGGTTTATGCTCTGGTAATACCAACATGCTTCATACCTCCATACATTTGCCATGCTGTTCCCTCTGCACTAAGTGCCCTTCTTGCTGCCTCTTGTTTGTCTGGAAGTCTCATCTTGTAGATCGTAGGGTCAAAGAAAGCAAGAACCACATCTGTTTTATTTACCTCTGTATCTCCAGCCTACTAGACACACTGCATGTATACATGGCAATTGATTGAATGAGTGATTCATGCAAGCCCGCCTTCCTCCAGACAGTCCTCCTTGATTGCATCTTATGCTTTGCAGCTACTCTTTGTTGTTGTTCATTCACCACATTAATTGATTGATGCTGTGTCTCCCTCTTTTTCTAGACTGCATGCTCCTTGAGGGCAGAGCCCATGTTTTATTCATCTTTGTGCTTCTCCCTTGGCAGATCATGGCCCTAGAACAGGTGAGGTATCTGCAGAACCATGAAGAAGGCTGTGCACAGACATCAGCTGTTATTATTCCCTTGTCACCATCCCACCCCAGCTACCTGGCTTCAGGCAAGCTTGTCCCTATCTCAGCAGGGACTGGAAGTCCACGGGGCATTTGCCTGAGCTGAAACTCTGTTAATGACTGGCTGTGCAGTGATAGGGCACTGAAACCTCCCATTACAACTATTACACAATCTCTTACACGTTTGTGTAGCTCAGACATTTATTAGCTTCCCAGAGCCTCCAACAGCCTGCTGATGGTCAATAGAAAAGATTATTATGTTCATTTTACAGGATAGGAAACTGAGGCTCTGAAGTGGGTGTGGCTTTGTAAATTGCACAGAGCTAATTAGTAACAGAGGTTTTCCCGTCACCAAGATGTCTTTCCTCCCAAATCCTAATTTTTTCCCTTCTCTTCCGTTCTTGGTAAACTGATTTTATAAAATGCTTAAAGTTTGTAATGATGTTTTTTAACAAAAGCAACACAAAGGGCAGCTCCCTGTTGCTGAGCACTGGTTCTGGTCTGGCACTGTGCTCACACTTTTGTCCACAGTGGAGGAGATCCTTGGCATGGATGTTTCCCAAATGTCTGCTTTCAAAGAGATGGAAACCAAGAGCAATGCGATGCATGACATTCGAGTTAGGGCAACGCAGAGGACTTGAGGAAGGGCGAGACCATGCCTTATTCCCTGGCCCCGAATGAAGCCATTCCACCTCCACCCTGGGTCTCAGTCATCCCCATCTGTAAAATGGGTGGTTGGATGAAACGAACACTCCAGGTCTCCTCAGGGCTGACATGCCCTTGCCCCATCTGCAGATTGTCCTCTCTCCTTGAACGGATCTTTCTCCTTAGGAGGGCCGACCCCGGAGTCAATGAGGGTGACAGGTTCCCTCCCTAGAAACTTTGCACTGTTGGGAGAAGGAGGAAGCACTAAACCACACAAGGAAGCCACGCGCACCACATTCTTCAATGGCAGCAATTTTCCGTGTAATTAAGTTTATTCATCATGGATATTAAGGGGAAAATGGAGACGCATGATCATCACAGCCCATTTGCCATTGACATCCATCTCTCAAGCGTCACTTCTGTTTTCCCCAAGACCAATTGCCATGATAGATGCAGAGCCCGCCACAGCCATCTGGTGAGGAGCGGAGGGAGCTCAGCCTCTCTCAGGACACAGGGCTTATCCCCCTGGACGGACACTTCTCTAAAAGCCATCCCTGCCTGCAAGGGGCTTGCAGCCCCGGGATCGGGGTTAAAGGTGATGTTGCTTAGCATTGGCTGTTGCTTTCAGTTTGCCTTCCTCCAGCAGGATGTGGGCAACGTTATTATGATGCTAGGCTGTGGGAATGTGGTGTCGATGCCGTATTTCTACCACCCTAACCCTTGTAGTTACCTGGGGCTTTCCTTCCTATGGATGCACAGGTAAGCCTTAGCCTGGGTCCTTGCCATGTAGGGAGTTCAATTCATTTACCAGTTTACTCAGTGAGTATTGGGGAACTTATCCAGTCAGTGGCAGAGATCATTCTGGGCTTTGGGGATCCAAAGAGTGAACAAAACAAAGATTTCCGGCCTCCAGAGGCTTGCTTGGTGAATATTTTGGAACAAAAGAATGAATGAATGAGCAAGCATGCATTAATGACTGAATCCATTCAACAAACATTGAGTGCCAACTACGAACAGTGCTGTGCTAATCACAGATGATAAAAATGAAGCCCAAATGGGCTTCTATTCTGGTGGAGGAGGAAGACAATTTATTATCTTATACAAAAAGTAGCAGGGCAGCTCCAAGGCTCATGACATCACCAAAGATTGTTCTTTCCATATGTTTACCCTGCCTTCCCCAGAGTGTGGGCTTCTGTCTGCAACGTTATTTCTTCATGGTCACAAAAGGGCTGCTGTAGTCCATACTCACACAGCCGCATCCAAAACCAGGGGAGACACTTCCACTTCTCAGCCTCTTTTTTAAAAAGAGAGAAAACCTCCAGAACCCTCCCAGGAGATTTTTCACTGGCCAGAATTATGTCGGTACGCTTGAGCCACTGGGGTGGAGGGGGTGCTGTAAGGGTGAACGAGAACAGCCTGGCAAGGAAGCCAGGGGGCCCGAGTTGGGGTTCCAGTCCCGAAGTCGTGTTTGCTGTGTGACCTTGGATAAGTCCCCTTCCCCAGTCTGAAAATGTAGATGGTCCCAAGGGTCTTTCTGCGTGTGAGGTTCTAGAATTCTAAATGGACCCTTGTTATTGCAGGAGTCATACACACCGTTCACCAGATCTCCGTCTTTCTGGCTCCCTTGTGGGTGTTAGGACCGTGTGACGAGTTCTGGCCCATGAATCAAGGCCATGTTTCTTCCCAGGTTGGAGCAGTTAATGGCAGGTTGGAGACTCTCCAGATTTCTCTTGCTCCCCCAGCGCAGCCACTGGTAACATTTGAGATCGGGGCTGTGCCCCATCAACCTGAGTCTCGAGTGATGAGAATGAGAGCCTCCCCACTCCATGCCAACCTGAGAGACATGCAATGCAAGCATGAATTAAACCTACGAAGATTTGGGGGTTACTTGTTATAGCAGCATGACCTATCCCCAATCTGACTGAATAATAATAATAATAATAATAATAATAATAATAATAATGACACAGAAGGAGGACTGACTCCATGCCAGGCACTGGGATAAGCTCCTTACTTGCATTTTACTATTTAATGTTCACAGCCACCTGTGATGACCTGGGCACAATTATCATCCCTGTTTTCAAGATAAGACAACAGAGTTTCAGAGAGGGAAAGTCAGCAGCCCAGAGTCACACAGCTGGAAAGAGGCAGGGCCATGATTCAAACCCAGGTGTGTCTGACTCTGAGGCATTAATCTCAGCATTGTCTGGGCTTGAAGCTCCATGAAGCTTTTTGCTGAAGGTTAAAGAATGGACAAGGAGCTGAAAAAGCAAGGTGCGTGCGTGCGTGCGTGCGTGCGTGCGTGTGTGTGTGTGTTAGGGTTGCTCTGGCCTGGATTTTGCTGCAGAGAGGAAGAGAGATGTGTTCCCAAGTCAGAGGAGACCCTCAGCTCCACCCTGCTTTGTCTGCCTACAGCCACCTCCGCCCCTCCTTGCAGCTTCCTCTGCCCCAAGCTCCCTGCAGGCCCTCAGCCAGCCCTGCCTTCTGAGAGACCTAATTAAGCCCCGGTGAGAGGTCGGAGCCTTGGTTCCTGGCAGGCAGCTCCCAGGAGTGGGGAGATGGATGGGGGCAGCCGTGGATCCCAAGGAGGAGAGCAGGGAGAGCACAGCAATAACCATAATAACAGTAGCCCCCCCGCCCCCCACCCCCAGCGCCGTGCTAGACTAGGAAGAGCTGTAAACAGTTGCTGTCATTACTGTTATTGTTGTTAATATTATTGGTCTTATCATGAGTCTGGCGCTGGGCTCTAATTAGCACGTTCGGAGCACGTTCGGAGCACTTTCCTTCACGATTAGGATCTTACTGAGAGACGAGCCCCTCCCCTCCTTGTCTCATCCTCACCCTGGCTATCCTATCAGGAGCTTGGAGGGAGGTGGCCTATCTAGGAAACCCCAAGCTGTGGCCTTTGGGGCAACTGAAGCCTTGCCCCGTTTTATAGAAAGGGAGACTGAGGCCTTGATAGGCCATGTTCGAGGCTGGTCAGAGCCCAGATGAGAGGAGCCTGGTGTAGGCAGGAGGGGCGTGGTCCCTCTCCAGGCCCTTCAGGACTGCGGGCCAGTCTCTCGGTAAAGAAGGGGAGACGGAGACTGGAGAGGGACAGGTCTCCCCGGGGGCCACTCTGGGGCTGTGCTGACCTTGGGCTGCCAGAGGGCACAGGGTCACGGGAGGCCGCGGTCCCGCTGACGAGGCAGCCTTGGCGAGGGCCCGTGGAGCCCAGCCCCGAGGCTCGGACTCACTGGCCTGCTAGGCAGCCACCGCCTGGGGGAAAGCAGCCTTATTAGTGCAGCCGCTCGCAGGCCCTGGGTGCAGCCGGGGGCGGAAAAGGTCTCATTTACCCCAGCGCCGGACCCTGTGTGCAGCGGCCGCGCTCACTCCGGACCAAGCTGGCATGGCACATATACTGCCACACGCACCCCTGAGGCCCTGGGTGGACCCGGTCATGGGCGCAGGGTGTGCACGGCCAGGTTCACACACTCAGGTTGGCAGATGTGCTCACGGGCACACACATATGCCCCCAGACAGGCGACTACAGGGAAACAGCCACATCAACACAGCAGGGGACATACACGCATGTATGCATCTGGGCATACAACACAGGCAGACAGCATGCATGCACATGCAAACGCACACAAGCTCACGTCCAGATGCAGAGTCACCTCTGCACACACAGGTGCACGCCAGGTGTCCACGCACCCAGGAACACAGATAAGACACAGCACAAATCTAGACACGTGCTCCTGTCTGTTCACCCAGATACATCCCAGCTGGTGAACACGTCTGCCCCGAAAACACACGTGCACGGGCAGGTCTCCAAATGCAGGCCCCACTGGATCCGGGAATGCATGCACGCTGAACACGCAGTGCCTTTTCATCGTCACTGCTACTCACCAACGTGCCTGACTGATGCCCAAGGGACATGTAGATCTTTACATCCACTGGCAGACTCGGCACTGTGTTTGTCTGTCTTTGTTATTTCTGAGTCTGTGCGAAGTTCAAATTATTTTATGTGTGAGTGACATTTGATACATTTTAAGGCACCGTCAGGGAATAAGGCACATCCTCTTTTGGTTCCTTGCCACGGCCTTTCTGTGGGCCTGCCTTTATTTACCCCCATTTTACAGATGAGGAGATTGAGCTTCCAACGAAGCCAGGGACCCAAGGACAGCCAGCTAGGAAGTGACGGAGCGGGCAGTCGTACCCAGGTGTCCTGATCACAGGCCCACAAGGGCGGTGTCGTGCGGAAGGACGCGCAGGCCTGGGCTTGCATCCCAGTTTGACCGTGAATGGGCTGTGTGGTCTCGGGCAGGTGTCCTTATCCCTTGGGGCTTTGGTCCTTGCTCATTAAGATGGACAAGGAGGGTGGCTGCTTCATGACATTGTTGGAGGATCAAAGGAAGAACATTTGCAGAGGGACAGGTGTGGTGCGGGGCACGCTGCGCACAGTTTGCACAGACGACCTCTGTTGTTATGATTATATTACACGCACGGATGTGAAGGCGTGGGGAGGAGCCGGCCACCTACAAGCCAGGACAGAAGCCTGGGACAGACCCTTCCCCTGTGGCCCTCGGAAGGAACCAACCCTGCCGACGCCTCGACACCTCGCATCTTGGACTTCTGTGCTCCAAAACTGTGGGATGATAACTTCCCGTGGTTCAAGTCGCCCAGTCCGTGGTGCTTTGTTCAGGCAGCCCGAGGACACTAAATACAGATTTTGGTCCATAGCGTTTTGCCCGGCAGCAAGCCCGGCAGGCTGTTGGCAGAGCCCCACTCCCTGATGTCATCTTCGCGCCCCAGTGGGTCTGGGGCGAGGGCGCCAGGCATCTCTGGAATCACAGGAGCGCACCAGCCCACGGGAAGCGGAGGAGTCAGGATGGCCCAGCTCGGCGTTGTGGCAGCCAAGACAGCCAGGCCTGTTGTAACAGTGACTTAGAGCTGATATAACAACCCTCGTATTCTTTTAGTGAGGCCTGAAAGTGCCATTAAATGGAATATTGAGATAAGGAAGCGAGAGCGGGAAAGGTTAGACACTATTTATTCAGGTTTTCATGGGGCACTAAAATATCCTGGCTGCAGCTGCTCGCAGCCCCACCCTGCACCTCTCCCTCCTCTCCTGCCCCCTCCCAGGGCTGCGGCTGGCTCTCTCAGGATACAGGAGGCTCTGGGCTCCTGCGCCGTCTCCCTGGGAGGCAGCCCGGGTCTGAGAAAAAATAGCCTGGGTTCTGAGTTCGAATCCCACCGCAGCCTGCAGACCTGCTTGTAAACAGCTCCTGTGCTCAGTGTCGGGGGACCCAGAAGAGTAGGGGTGGGGCGGGACTGTTCACAGCATCCTCGGGGCACAGCACAACCGGCAGACTAGACAGGGTCCTTCCGCTCCGCAGCCCTTCCTCTTCTAATGTCAGAATTCCAGCCAACGGCCTCCACTGGCGCCTCTTGGGATGGGGAGCACGTTCCCTCCCGCCTGTTTGCTTGAGGTGGAAGTTGACCCATTTGGCCAGCTTTCCGCAAGGAGACCCCCAGATTCTGAATTTTCAGATCTAGGGGAAGTCCTCCCTTTTCTTCCCCCTAGAGTTCCTGGTGGGAGGGTGATGTCAGGGTGACGAACTGCCCGTGTCACGAGGGCAGAGCCTGTGGGTTTGCTCACTGCCGTATCCCCAGGGCTCAGCAGCACGCCTGGTGCATAGCGGGGGGCGCAGGCAGGAGCCGCAGAAAAAAACGGGGCTTCCGCATTGCACAGCCCGTGGTTCAAGGCGGTGTGCTTCCCGCTCCGAGCCTCAGTGGTTTCGTCTGCAGAACGGGGATCCGACAGGACCAGCCACATAAAGAAGCTCTGGGCACCCGGGAGGCACCCGCTGTGTGTGGGCACTCTCCTTTCTCTCTGGAGTCAGCACCTCGCGCTTCACCTTGGCAGCCTCCAGAGGGCAAGATGCCAACACAGGTGGGTGGCTATGTGTGAATGAGCTTCCCTTCTGAAGGTCAGGACTGGAAGTTGGAGGAAATTGGGGGAGATTGTCTAAAAGTGTGATTACGGATGATTCTGGAGACCAGGCAGGTCCTGGGACATCCAGCTGCTCCTAACACAACAGAAGCAACAGCAGAGAGAAGGGGAGGGAAGAGTATTCCAGGCAGACACAAGGACCTGTGCAAAGGCCCTGGGGCTGGCAGAAGCAGGTGAGCAGGGAGATTGGGGGTGGGGGTGAGTGAGTGAGGGATTGGAGGGTGGGGAGGTTGGAGTAGAGGCAAGGAGGGAGGAGCAGAAGGCTGGGAAGTGGCAAATTTCTTGGGAAAGTTCCAAGAGATTGACAGGCGTGAGTTCAGATCCCACTGGTGCCTCTCCTGTGCGATTCTGGGTAAACGGTTTGAAACTTCTGATTTTTTAATCAATCAAAGGAACATAATGACACCAATTTTCGACTCTCAGGTTGTGAGGGTTTTAGGGGCCGGTGGAGGTAGACATGTTTGTAAACTGTGAAGTACTGTCTGATGTGAGGTTTTCGCCATTACCTGTTTACATGTCTGTCTTTCGCCGAAGACTCTGAGCACCCAGAGGGAAGGGTCCTTGTCAGCTTCAACCCTGTACACAGTTGGTGCTCAATAAATGTCAAAGCCACGACCTGTTGTGTGAATTATAGTTTTTGTTTGTTTGTTTGTTTCAACTTACTCCCTTTGGGGAGAGGCTGTGAACTGTGGGCACTGCTGAGTCCCCAGAAGTTCTTCAACAATGACAATAATTATTATTACAAGTAACAATGACCATGGCTCATTTTATTGAGCACTTTCTCTGTATTTAGCTCATCCAACCTTCGCGGCAACACTGAAAGGTATGAACTGGTACTGTGCCTACTTTACAGATGAAGGAAGGAAGGCTCAGAGATGTTGTGCTACTTGTCCAAGGTCACACAGCACATAGGTGGGGGATCCACAGACTCTGACCCAGATCCGGGTTTTTCTGACTCTAAAATCAGATCACCCAAAATAGCTGGGGGACCCTCCTTCCAAAGATTTCTTATCTCGGACCAGAGCAGAAGCCAGAATAATGTAAAGCCCGTCACCCTGTTGGGCACTCACATCCACTAATAATACAGTCAATTGCGCCTTTCAAATTACAGTAAATGTTTCCCCCTTGAACAAATCATTTACCGCAACTGCAGAAAGAGTGTCCTGTTTACACGCAGAGCCAAAGGAATTCCAATCTGAGTCTAATTATCGATGCTGCAGCTTCGATGGCCTTGGGAAAGGGCCGCCTAATTGCACCAATTAATACCTGCCACTCGTGTGGGCTTTGTCAGGTTGCGGGTTTGGCTTCCTTCCTCCCCAGGTGTGCGGAGGAGGTGGGTCTGCGCAGCCACTGTGGGGCCACAGGCTGGGTGCGGCAGGCTTTTTGCTTTTGGGGGGCCTTGTCCTTTTCGGTGGGGCCGCTTTCATGGGGGCCACCCAGGCAGCCTTCAGACGGGGGCTCTGTTCTTCCTGGAGGGAGACGGGCGGCTGGGGAACGGGATTTCCAGATTCCAGTGTCCACTCTGCTTCTGACTGTCTCTGAGACCCTGCTCAGGGCATGTCTGCAGCCCTAGCCTCGGTTTTCCCATGCAGCAAATGGAGTGTAAACCTGTCTTGGTGTTCCTCTGAGGATTTAACAGGATCAAGTATAACGAATGCAGCTGCTGTGTCCATTCTAAGGGGCCAGCCAGGCTGAAGGGATTTTTATCTAAAATGGAAGGGCGGTAGCTGGGAGTCAGGAGACTGCGGTTCGAATCTTGGGACCCGTTTTTACTTTGCTGGGGACGGTAGGGCAAAGCCTTCACTTTTCTGAGCCTCAATTTCCCCAGCTGCAAAATGGGAATTCTCCCATCTTTCCTGTCTGATGCCTGTGTGAAAACCTTGTCTGAAACCCGGCGCACTGATGTGGGTGCTGCGATTGTCTTGTGGTGCCAGTGGGCCGAGTGATGAGTTGCCGATATCGGGAAGGGAAATTCCACTGGGGACTGTTGGGTGGCAGGTGGGGTGTTGGGAGGAAGTGGAGAGGCAGGAGAAAGGCCATGGGCTCTCAGACGAAGCTGCCCTGGGTTTGAATTTCACCTCCAACTCTTCTGGCCTGTGTGGTGGTCTTCAGTAATAACAATTACAACGACAATGGCTGGTTGCCGCTTGCGCTGTACCGGGTGCTGTGTGACGCAGCCCATATTTATGCTCACGTTGAACCCTCTCAGGGGTAGGTATTGTTTTTGTGTCCATTTTACAGAGGAGGAAGCTGAGGCTCAGCAAGGTCAGGTAAGTTTCCCGAGGTGACACAGCCAGGGACTGTTAGAGCCAGGATTTGGCCCCAGTTCCCTATGATTCCAGAGCCCGTGTCTGCAGCTGCTACACCTGCCTGCCTCCAGTGGCCTCAACTTCCCAGCTGGTGTAAGGGGTTAACATCTTCCAAACAAAGGTGTTGCTAGGACTGGGCAAGATCAGTTATTGAGACATGAGGCCTGTGGGGGCGGCTCTTGGGGAGCCACATGACCCGCGGAAGCCATGATTCCTGGTGGCTGTGTGTGGGTCGTCTCATTCTCCCCCTCCCCCTAACTCCACCAGGCCTGCTGGGAAGTTTGGCTGTTTATTTCCCAAGAGAGGGGGCCGGGTGGGCTGCATGCCTTCTCATCCTTGCAGCCCCTTTGCTGGAGATTCCCTATCTTTGGTTTCCTTAGCACCCCTGGGGCTTGCAGTCCCACCTGAGTGCACGTGGGGCTGTGTTTTCTGATGTGACACATTGTCACCGTGCATTGTGTCATTAGCCCTGTAAAGCAGTGACACCAGAGCCTGATGCTACATGATCCACAAAAACAATGTGGGTCCCCTGGGGGGGGTCTCGGGCCTTGACAGGAGCACTCTGGTCCCCCTGCCCCCACTGCCTTCTATCTGGAGCCCCACTGCCGCTTCTTGACAGAGCCTTCGAGGCCCCGAGGGGGTGGGTCTCCGCCGGAGGGGCCAAGGCTCACATGGGATGAGCTTGATGTCCCGGTCCCTGACACATGCCTTGTATGAGGTCCCCAAATTAAAAGAAACAAAGCTCCCTAGTCAAAGGCGGCTTGGGCCTGGTGGGGAGACGGCAGGGCTCCGGAGTGCGGTGACTGACTGATTTCCCTAATTACCGCTGGTTTAATATTTATAGGGTTGGTGCCAGAGGGCTGCAGGGGAGGTATTCAGCCTGAACGACTGTTGGTGGGGGGTGGCCCTGATGGAGGACACTGAATGAACAGGCAAGAGACTGTCTGCACTCAGGGTCCTGGTTGGCCAGATGCAACTGGTCTGCCCAGCACCTTCCCGAGCCACAGAGACCATCCATTTATGCTGCACGTCTTATGTGCTGGGCACTGGGCTTGACTCCCGGCTGTCTGGAGGCCCCTGTGGGCCTGGAGTTCAAGGTGAGGGCCCTGGAGTCAGACGCCTCTGGGTTTCTTATCCAAATTTGACTTCTTCCTAATTGTGTGGCCTTGGGCAAGTGAGCATGCCTTTCTGAACCTCAGCTCCCTTGTCTGTAAGATGATGGTAATGCTATGCTTTCCTTCTGGGGTTGTTGTGAAGGTCCAATAAGGTGCTGAGTACAGTGCCTGGAACAAGGTTGTGCTCAATAAATAGTCGCTAGGTGTATCAATCTATACACATTACTTTGCGGGATTGAATTCCTTGTGTCAGTCAGCTATGGATTCCATGATGCTGTGCAACAAACCAGCCCAAGCTTGGTGGTTTAAAACAATAATCATTTATTCTCACTGATTTGTGGGGTGGCTGAGGGTCGGTTCATGCAGAATGGGCTCAGCTGGTCATGACCGGACTTGCTCTAGCAGCTGGGGCTCGGCTCATCCAGGCTGGACTGTGTCCACATGGCTCTCCCCTCCGGGCCAGCACTGACCTGCCCCTGTTATCCTCTTGGTCGTGGGAGGGGCATGCAAGATTCTTGCCTATCCTTTCACTTAACATTCCTGCGGAGCACAACTTTTTATTTCCGTTTTCCCAATGAGGAAATCAAGATTCAGCGGCAGAAAGTCACTAAGGAGGGAGCTAAGATGGCAACGCTTCAAAGACCATGCTCTTCTCAGCCACCAGATACTCTGAGCCACCTTCAGTCACTGCTTATTAAATACCTGCTATATGCAAAGGCTTTGCCTGAGTTATCTTTAACCCAAAACAACCCTTGCCTGAAGGCGGTCATATCCCCATTTTACAGATGAGGAAGTTGATACTCAGGCTGAGCAACTTGTCCAAGCTGTCATAACTAGTAAGTATGTGACAAACTCAGGATGGGGACACAGTTCCCTTTAACTTCATGCCGACATGCCTTTGTCCCTGAGGTTTTCCGCCTCCTCTGCTGTTCCCATTTTAAAGATGGCGAAACTGAGTGACAGAGACATGAGGTCTCTTGCTCGTGTCACAGAGCTGGAACTGGGTTTGCAGCACAGAACCAGCCCTTGAACTCCGGGCTGCCTGCCACCCACCCGGAGTTTCTGTTTCTGCAATGCCGAGGTGCTAAGAAGAGTCACTTATTGCGTGTCGGGTAAGGAATTGGCCACCTCTGACCTCCCTCTCTTCCCTTGGGTCTGCCCTACTTCCCCTCTGGTTAGTCGATGCCTTTCAGCACTGACACATCTACAACTACCAGGCTGCCCTGCATTCCACGCCCTTCCCTCCGCCATCAAACCTTACCCTTCCAAAGTCCCTTTATTTCTGGCTTTGCCGGGGACGGAGGCTCGTGTGACGAGCTGATGTGGGTCACCTTGGGGTGCAGGGCTGAGGATGGTATCCCTTATCACCACCTCTCCTGCTCTCCCTGGGATAACCTGAGTGGATATTTCCTCTGGTGCGAGAGCCTCCGCTTACTCATCTGTAAAATGGGGAGAGTCAGACAAGCTCCAAGGGTTGCTGTCAACATCAAATGCACTCCCACCTTCTCTTAGCACAGTATCCAGCGAAGAGTGAGTGCTCGATATATGTAAGCTGTTGTTACTGTCAATTGGGCCCTGCAATATATATATATATTTTTTCACTTCAAGGGGAAAAAAGCTTAAAATTGTAAGAGCAGGCAACTTGGGGCCCTGAGCCTTATTCTGCAGACCCAGAAATGATCTAAACTCTGTCACGGACTGCAGGAGTTCGGGAGAGGAGGAGGGAAAGTTTCTGGAGGCTCCCAGCAGCTGGTAAGGAGGGGGCAGCACGGCGTTGTGACAGTGATCTGCCCGATGCCCTTATTTTCCAGTCCAAAGGCTAAGAAGGACCCAGGGGTGCTGGCACATCCACACAACTGGCTGCAGAGGGGCCCAGGCCGCTCTGCTAGCAGAAGCGTCTCAGTGCTCTTTCTGGCCCGGCTCGGGGCTCGGGCCCCCCTGGGCTGCAGCCGGGGCCCCGCCGGGTGTCAGAGGGAATCTCAGCGGCTCTCACAGCAGCTCTCATGGCAGCGGGGTGGTGTGGGAGCAAGAGAAAGCTGCCAAAGCAATTCTCAGCCAAATCTCCAGGGCTTTGTGTCAAGGACAAAATAGTGTGTCCCATGGGTAAATATAGTTAACACAGCTGCAACACAGAATTTATTTCTTGTTTGAGATATCATTTATAAAGTATGGCATAGGGAGAGCTTTAAAAATGAAATTATAGCAGGCAATAAAAAAACTTCATAGGCACTGTATTCAAATTATGCTACAGTAATAGGCCAAGTTCATAAATAAACATCGAGGGTTAACCCTTTGCTGAGCTGCGTGGGGCGGACCTGCAGGGACCTGGCTGGGAGGTGGTTTTAAACCCCAGTGGGAGGAATCTGAATCGCCTTCCATGTGCCCCTTGCTTCCTCCCTGTTCTCCCCAACCCCTCTCCCCCCATTTTTTCCAACTGACCTTCCATTCAGCTATTAAAGGGCCTGAGTTTGCTTCTTTGCTAAAATGAGGGATGTGGATGTGTCTGCTGGGTTTGCAGAAATGTGCCACACAGACCCCTGAGCCAGGAAGATTTTAGGGTCTGGATTAGACAGGTCCCTCCCAAAACTCTCTCTATTATTTCCCACTGCGTCTTAAAAATATGCATTATATCACTAGTCTCTGTTGTCACGCTAGTGGTTGGTTCTATTGCTGTTGGGGGTGATTTGGCCCCCAGTGAACATGTAGCAATGCCTGGAGATGTTTTTGGTTGTCGCAACTGGGAGGCACTACTGGCACCTGGTGGTTGGAGACCAGGGATGTGGCTTAGCATCCTACCATGCACAGGACGCCCCCACCACCGTGGAGTAGACCCTGCCCCAACGTCCATAATGGTGAGATGGAGAACCCTGCTTTAGTGTAATTCCTTGCTCAGTATCTGCCATTGTCTTTGAAAGGCAGCACATGGTGTCATGATCACTGCGGAATTTTGTCACTCAGCCTAGTGCTTGGCGCACAGTAGATCTTCAAGAGGGATTTGCTAAAAGATCGAATGAGTAAGTGAATGAATGAATGAATGAACGAATGAATGGAACCTCTTCCCTGCCCCTTTTTCCCTGATCGACCGTGACCCATCCTTTTGTTCTTAGCTCAAAGTTTACATTCTCAGGGAGGCCTCCCTTGGACCCCTCCGCTCAGGTTACTGAACCCCCCTGCCCGCCCCTCTGCCTCACCATTAGACATTCCTCTGATACTCTTTGTTCTTTCATCCTTGGATTTACCTGTTCATCATTCATATCTCCGGTCAAATGTCACCACCTCCAAACAACCATCTTGATTGCCTTAAAGTGACCTCCCTCGTTTTACTGTTTCTTACTCTTGTTTTGTTTCCATCTCAGCATTGATCAGAGCTGCAATTATCTTGTTTACTATCAGCGGTTCTCTGCCACCACTGCGTCCCTAGTGCCCAGAGTCGCCCCTGGACCAGAGGGGCTGCACGGGGAATTCTTGCCGAATGCATTGGTGAGGGTCAGAGTGTAGGAGAACTCACCCTGCCTAGACACCCCGTCTTCTTCCTTGGAGTCCCCCCGAATCTTCTTCTTCAGGAATGAGACAGCATTGGGACTGAGTAACCTCTGACCTCCCTCTGGGCTCTTCCAGCGACTTGTGGGGAGAGTCTAGCAAATCACTTGCTTCCCCTTCTCAGCAAAGGGCTGGTGGTGGGGTAAGTGCATGCACTGTCACCAAGGGTGCGTGTGGCAGGATCACCTCCTCGGAGCCTTCCTAAGAGACAAAGCCCTGCTCCATGAGACCTGAAGAGCCAAGTTCCCTGAGATCATGTGCCCTGTTCTGTGCTTTGCTGAAAACTCCACGGATACTCCGGATCCAGGGCCTGGGTAAGAGCCAGGAAGCTGGGGACTGCTGGGGCCCCGGCATCTGACACCTCCGTGATTTTAAGATGCCCGACCGGGTCCATTTATCTGAGTGACTTCCTGGGCTCCCCTGGCACTTTTGCTAATTTAATATCATTTAATTTAATTTCGAAATGATTTTTTAAAAAAGGCTGTTGCCGCAGAAGCCCCAACCACCTCATTCCTCTTCCTCCCTGAGGCTGGAAATACATCTTGTGGCTGAAGCGAGGTTTCTGGCCACGGATGTCCCTTGGAGGGCCCACAGCCATTTTGCAAAGAAACTGCTGAGTTTGCTTCTCACACATTGGGCATAATTACCTTCCTCCTCTCCAGAGCTCGTGTATGTTCCAACCTGAGGAGAGAAAAAGGGCTGGAAAACCGCACCAAGCTGGAGATTGAGTCGTGAAGTCTTGTCTCAGACAAAGATAGTGGTATAACCCAACACACACTCACACATATGCACGCACATCCCCCCCCCCAGCACTCACATGCGTACATCTGTACACACACACACACAGGTGCATGCACACAAAACACTGCACACACATGCACACCAAAGACACACTCACACACGTATGGGTGCACGCATGCACATGGGCACATTCTTTCATATTTGTTAGGGCTGTGTCGCCATAGCTGGTGGCGTTTAGCTCTGGGCTCTCCGAAATGTTTGGGTTTCCTTTTTTCTTGGATTTTCTTCCAGGGAGATGCCACACCAGTTTTTCTTTTCCTTTGGATTATTTTGTTATTTTTAAAACCCTATTTTACATGTGCTTGATCACTGTAACTCATCTTAGATTCATTTATTTATTTACTCATTACTTACTTTTTATTGATCACACTCCCATGTGACCAGTGTGAAGATGAACACAGGCAGGCCTGACCCCGTCCTCAAGACAGGGAGAGCCCCCTGAGGAGGAGAGGCAGCTAAGGGTGGGGGGAGGCTCTTAGGGGTAAATATGGGGGGGCAATATGGAGAATAGGGAATGGGCAGGTAACCCTGGAGGTCTTGAGGGAAGTACCTCCAAGAGAATACTTATGCCATTTGTTAGGATGGCAACCACCTTAAGAAAAAGAACGGAGAAGGGGAAAGGGTCCTCTTACATCCAGACATGCTGAGGTTCTTCTCCTCCCTGTGGCAGAAATTGCTACATCCTTCCCTGTTCTGTTTGTCTTCTTCCAGGCCACACAGCTCAGGCCCATCTCCCAGCCTCCCCTGCTGTTGGAGTGGCCATCAGGCCAAGCTCTAGTCCAGTGTGAGTGGAGGTGTTGTGCTCCACTGCCAGGCCCTGCCTGTAAACCCTCCCAGGCACGGCCCTGCCTGTTCTTTCCCTTCCGCTGATTTAATTCAGAGTGGGCGAGCTTGGGGAGTTTGAGTTAAGGATGGAGGAGCCACAATATGGCAAAAACCTGGGTCTCTATTGCCTCCTGGAGGAAAGTCACCCTGGGGAGCTACCTGACCAGGAATGTCTGCACTGGGCTTTGAACAGCTAGAAATAGACATCTACCGTGGTTGAGCCATTGCATGCTTTTGGGGTCTGTTTGTTACATCGGCTGGCGTTACCTTGACCCATGAGCCCCGACCCTCTCGCCCCTGCCTCTGTCTGTAAATTAGGTTTTCACTGGAACAATCTAGGGCTACTTTCATGCTGTAGCAGCAGAGTCGAGTCATTGCAACAGAGGCTGTACGGCCTGCAAAACCTAAAATATTTATTATCTGTCTCTCTACAGAAAGCATTTGCTGCCCTTGGTCTTAACCTACACACTGGGCATCCAGGCCAAGGCTGGAAGCAGTCTAGATTCTTCTGCTTTCCAGGACTGGTTTCTTTAAAGAGACCAGTCCCAGATGTTTTGACTTCCTGTCCTGACTTGGTTCTGGATCCCCGTGTCCCTTTGTCCTCGTTCCTCGGGAGCAACCGGGCTTGTGAATTAGACCCAAATGGAGACAGAAACAAATGCTTAGGAGCAATCACTTTCCAACGCCCTCGATTGTTAGCTCTGACTTGCCCAGTCATCTCACCTAAGCCCCTGACTGTCCAGAGAAAGAGGAGCAGACTTTCCTGGGGTCATCCGGCCAGTGAGTGGCTGAGAGGTCTTACAGTGAATGCTGGAGGGGGAGAGGGGGAGGGGCAAATAAACTGCTTCTCAGTAAAACACAGCTCATGTTCACTGAGCACTTCCTAGGGCCCAGGCACACATTCACTCCTTCCGGCAAACCTCCAGGTGCATACTGCTGCTATCATCGTCATTACTCCCATTTCACAGATGGGAACACTGAGGCACAGAAGTCGGTTAACTGCCCAAGGTCCGCTCTGTTGGGGAACCTAGGATTTGAACATAGCAGTGTGTGTTCAGAGCCCATGTTCTTGCCCAGGGCACCATATTGGATCTGTCATCCTTGCCCACATTAAGTCTTGAAACTTTCCTGTAATTAACATTGCTAGAAAGAATAGACTCAGGTGAAGAGTGATCTTTTTTCCAAGCCTCCCCTCTCCTGTCCCACCTCCTATGATCCTCAAAGCCCAGAGCGGTTCATCAATTTTGTTTGCATATCCAACTTGAGACACTGTCATTTCATTAACTCAAGTGAGGGGCTCTTCATACGAGGTTGAGCTTCAATAATTCTCTTTAAAGTTATGGAGAAATGTATGCTTAATTATATTTGCATATGAAAAATAGGGTCTAATTAGTTTGATTGATTATTATTTTAACCCTAATGGCATTTTGAGTATCTGTCCCAACTAATAGCAAGTGTATCGCTAATAAATCATTGAATTTTTATGGCATGGTCTATTGAGCTGGCTTATGAAATATATTTTATTAATATCCCAGAATGTATTGAAACTGATACAAGTCAAATAACTGCTCATTTATTAAACTGTTTAAATGTCAGTTTTATATAAGAGTGATAATATAGGAAATATGTTCATTCAGGAGACATCAGCAGGCCATGGGTACTCAAAATATTAGTTATCTTGGAAAAATATATTATGGAAATAAAAGTCCAATTATGTCATTTATTGCATTAAATAAATCTATATTGACTAACATAAATGTTGCACATTAGCAGATGCTCTTTCTTTCAAACTTTTTAATTTTCTAGAATTGTGCTCAGGGGCATCGTAGAGCCTGGGCTTCCAGGGCAGAGCAGTCACGAGAAAAGCGTGAGCGGGTGTCTTCATTGTGTGGTTGGAGGCTGTCCTGTGTACTCAAGGTCCCGGAATGTCTTTTCTTAAAGATTTCTGTTCTGGGACATCTCCGAGGACCGGAGCTCTGACCACAGCTCTTCCAGGAACACAAATGTCACCCTTCACTCCTCGTGCATCTCATGAGTACTTCGGAGGTACATGCTCTGTGTTGGGAACTGTGCCACGGGGATGCTGGTGCCCCAGACAGGTGGGGTCCTGGTCCCATGGAGGTGACATTCTAGTGGGCATACAACGAACAACTCTTTTTCTCTGCTACTACTCTGCATACCAACTAAAAGGAAAGAACGCTTCTTCTTCTGCTTGTTGCAACAGTCTAATACAAAATGTGTTAATTTTTTCCCCACACCAACCAGTTCTCCAAATCCCAGGGCACCAACAAGATGTTCTGTCTTTCAGTTCGGCCACTAACTACCTGGGGTTAGTGTAGATCCCACTGGTGAATGACTCAGGTCCACAAACTGCCCCCACTTCAGACACCAATCACAAGCCCAGGCCTCCTGCACCTCTGACCAACCAGCTATAAATGAGGGGCTCCCACAATCCCATCCTTGGGCTCAGTAGTTTGCTGTTGTACCTCAAAGAATTCAGGGAAGCATTTTGCTTCCTATTATTAAAAGGATATAACTCAGGAACCACCAAATGGAAGAGACGCGCAGGGCAAGGTATATGCAAAGGGGCGGCGCGTCGCGCCCCCGCCAGGTACACCAGCCTCCCAGAGCCCCATTGCGTTCACTGGAAGTGGAAGCTCTCCAGCCTTTGTTGTTTAGGGCTTTTACGGAGGCCTCAATATGTAGACATAACTGATTAAATCATTGGCCTTTGGTTATCGAAATCTATCTCTAGCCTTTCTCCCCTCCCTGGAATTTGAGGGTGGGGCTGAAATGCCAACCCTCTGGTCACACTGGCTCCACTGGCAACCTGTCCCCCATCCTTAGGGGCAGTCCAAAGGCCACCTCATCAACAGTCACCCAGGTGTGGTTGAAAGGGGCTTGTTATGAATGACAAAAGGCATTCCTCTCACCCTGGTCACTCAGGAAAGTCCAAGGGTTTTAGAGCTCTGTGCCAGCAACTGGGAACAAAGGCCAAATATATATTTCCTGTTATATCACAGCATCATGGAGCAGGGGCAGACCATGGACACAAGAAAGATGAGATACTTTCAAGTACTAGTGATCCAGGCTATAAAGGGAATAAAGCAGGCTGTTGGGTAAGGAATGACGTGGGCAGGGCCCCTCTAACTGGGAAAGCTGGGGAGCATTGTCAAGAAGCGGAGGACCAGGTGAAAGAACCTGGGGTACCGGCTTCCCGGCGGAGGGGACAAAGGCTCTGAGGTTAGTTCACGGCTCAGAGCGCAGGCTGGCGGGCGGGAGCAGAGCATGCTGGGGAGAGGGTAACGGGATATACGATCGGGAGGACCCTTCGGGGGGCCTAATTTTCGATATCATGGGAAACCATAGGATGGCTCTGCTCAGGAGAGGGAGATGATCAGGTTTATATTTTGCCTAAGTGCCCAGGGTGCTGGGAGAAGCATGGGCCGCAGGGGGCCAAGCTGGGCGGAGCGGATCAAGAAGGAAGCAGGTGCCGCTATTAAGGTCGGGATGGGGCGGTGAGGAGTGGGAAGTCGCGGCTTCAGGATGTATGCGGAGGTCGAGTTGGCAGGACACACTGATGGATTAGACGTCGGGAGACAGGGAGAGAGGAACCAAGGACACTGCCAGTGTTTCCTCTGAACATCTGGGTGCCATTTACTGGGCTAGGAAGAGGGTATGGGAAGAACAGTTTGTGTAGCAAAATCCGGAGAGCATTTTCGGTCACCTCAGAGTTGGAGGGGTCAGTTGGAATCATTCGGGATCACCAAGGATGCTGGTTAGCCTGTTGTCCCCAGAGATTGTCAATCACCAGGTCTGCGGTGGGGTATCGACATGCGTTGGTTTGTTTTTTTTTTTTTTGTAACCGTGAGGGATTCCAACATGCAGTCAGGTTGGAGGACCACTCTTCCAGTCCCCTCATTTTGGAGAGGGGGGAGCTGAGGTCCAGGGAGGAGATACGATTTGCACTTTAGTGGCAGAATTAGGATGCAGTCGAGGCTCTTGGCTCGTGGCCCTTCCTATAACTCAGGCTGCCTTTGTCAGCATGAAAGGAGCCCAAAGGCATGTTTTAGCCCCTAGGGTAGGCAGAGCCCTGACATTCCAGCTCGGCCCAAGCTCAGACATATTCAGGAGAGAGGTGGGGTACAGGAGGTTGTGGAGTTAGGAAGAGACAGGAGGGAATGGCTCCGCGCTTGGGCACCACCATCTTGTTGGGCAAATTTGGGCAGTTCACACAGCCTCTCTGATTTTTGGTTTCTCTGTAACTGGGCGCGATAATGATGCCTTCTTCACAGGATGTCGTGAAGATCAAATGGGGTTCTCACGTGACAGGCTTAGCATAGCACCTGGCACATGGTAAGCCCTAAACACACAGTAGCTATAATATTAATACAAATGGCTATGGAGGCCCAGTGGTGACCTGGGGAGGCAGCGCAAAGCAGTGAAAAGAGCACAAGCTTGGGAATCAGGCCGACCTGGGTTCAAATCCTGCTTCTTTGCTGTGGGAACCTGGGCAGGCATTCTGTCTCTCTGAGCCTCTGTTTTCTCACCTGTAAAATGGGTGGAAGAGAGTTACAGTACCCACCAGGAAGGTTGGTTTATGGATTTGTGGAAAATGCACATTGAATTTCAGGCTCAGAGCTGGGTCTTCAAGTCCTGGGAGTTATCAGAATTATGCCAATTTCAATTCACAGACCCAAATCCTTGGCAATAGCAACTCCTGCAGAAGCCACCAGCTGCCATATGGGGCAGCCAGCTGGGCGGTGGCGGTGGAGGAGAGCATTAGCCTGGGGTCTCCTCTCACTCCCTGGATAACTTGCTGTGTGACGTTGGGTGAGTCCCTCACCCTCTCTGGTCCCTGTTGCCTCGTGTGTGAAATGAGGAGGCCGGTCTCATTTCTTTCATTAGTTAATCTCAATGTCTTTCTCAGAGCTTTTAAAAAAAAATCGATGATTGTAAGGGTCTGTGATTAGTGAGAAACCACTTGCCCCAGGCAAAGACCAGACTCTTCCCCAGCCTTTGGGGGGGGGGGGCGCACAGGTAATAAAACAATGAGCAGCCTGCTTAGCAAATTGCCACCTCACAGGCCTCAAAAACGAATATCTGCTTTTGTATCAGCCTTGATTGAAATTCTTATGCTATGGCGGCGTCTGCACCATCAATGCCTTAATTAGAAATTAGGACAGTCACATTGGCATAAATTAAATCAGACTAAAGATGATTAACAAAGTAATGCAAGAAATCATTAAATTAAACCATTGTGCCAAGTCCTCTGCTGATCTATCACAAATTTGGGCTGCTAATGAGGTCTTAATTAGTAAGTTAGGTCGAAATAATTCATGTCATTCACTTCAAAGACAGCCCTCTTTCTTTCTTGCCTTTATTTATTTTTTTCTCTTTTTGAACCCAGCCCCCACTGCAGATTTATCACGGGCTGCAGAAGGGGCTGGACGTCATCATGAGCAAGTAACAGCCTTCCTTGGCTGAAGGGTCATGAGTGGCTCACAGTCTTACGATTACAGAAAGGCAGGAGGAGAGGGAACAGTCTTCAACTTTGTCCCCTTATAGTACAGATGGGGAAACTGAGGGCCTGACAGGGGAAGGCTCAGAGAGGGTATCTGGGGCAAAGTGAGGGGCCCTGGCATCCTCAGTAAGGATTGGTTCCTTTTTTCTGCTGTTTTGAGATGTCTTCCCTTTGCCCAGAAAAAGCAGCAGGGGACGGTGACTGGTTCCAAAATGGGTGAAGCCTGGCATCTTCCTCGTCGGCCCAGGGACAACTCCAGGGCAGGTTCTCGAGAATATGGCAACGGTAGCATTTGCTGACACGTACTGCGTACCAGACACTATGCTAAGTGCTTTCCTTGCCCGTCCTCATTTCACCTGCAGAGCTGTCAGCAAAGTAGACTTTATCATGTTCCCTGTGTTACTGGCAAGGAAGCTGAGGCACAGAGAGGTGAATTAACTTGCCCTAGGTCACACAGCCAGGAAGTGGCAGAGCGGGAGTTTGACTCTGATGCCACTGCCTAAATGTTTAACTGCTGGGCTCTCCTGCCTCAAAAATAACTACCAAGGGGCTTGGTGCCTGGATGGGTGAGGCACGGGCAGGCGGCAGGAGTTTGCTGGGAGGGTGACTGGGGCCAAGCAAGGTGGTGGTGCAGATACACATGCTGACTCAGCGTGATTTTAGAGCAGGATGGGGCTGTTGGAAGATCAATGACTTTGGAGTCAGGTAAGCCTTGGGTTGACACCTGGTTCTGCGACCTTCTGACCATGTGGTCTTAAGCCAACTGCTTCCTTTGTTTGAGACTCAGTTTCCTCAGCTATAATACAGATACAATTAATACCTGCCTATGAGGAATTTGTGAGGATTCAATGAGATCATGTGAAAAGTGTGCCTCGTACACAGTAGGTGCTTAATAAATAGGTATTTATTTATTTAATAAATAAATAAATAGTAGGTGCTCAATGGCTGTCTGGTGATTTGGTTAGCTTTTTGCTGTGTGCAAAACTACATGAAACATGGTGACTTAAATCGAGAACAACTTACTGAATTTAGGATTCTGCAGGTTGGCAACTTGAGCTGGGTTCGGCTGGAAGGTTCTTCTGCTGGTCCTAGCTGGGCTCACACACAGTTGTCAGCCATCGGCTCCTGGTCAGTGGACTGGCCCCACTGTTGGGGGTTGGCTAACTGGTGGCTGGGGTGGTGGGACCATGTGTCTCTCATTGTCCAACAGGCTAGCTTGAGTTGGCACTCTTGATGGTGGGGGCATACCCAGCCCAGCAAGAGAGGGCCAGCTTTATGTGACGGCACTTCTCAAGTTTCTACCACATTTGCTAAAGTCTCATTGCTTGGTGTAGACCGAATTGTGCCCTCCAGCCCTGACCCCTCCTCAGATGTTTAGGTTCTAATTCCTGGAACTCGTAAATATGTTACCTGGTATGGCAGAAGGGACATTGTAGATGTGATTAAGTGAAGGACCTTGAGATGGGGTATTATCCTGAATTATGAGGTGGTCCTGATGTCGTCAAAAAGGTTTTTATCAGCTGTACTCCAGAAGAGGAGACAAAGGGATGGCGGACGGCTAGGGCACGGACCCTCCCTCTAAAATATACAAAAGGAACCAGCCTTGTCAGCCCCTCGACTTTGGTCTAATAAGGATCACTTCTGACCTCTAGAAATATAAAAGAATAGAAATGTGTTGTTTTAGTTCACTAAGGTGGTGGTAATTTACAAATTTGCAATCATTAGGGGAAGCTAATACGTTGGCCAAAGTGAGTCACATGGCCATGCCCAGATTCAAGGCCGGGAAGCAGACCCTACCTCTTGATGGGAGTTATTAAGTCCCATTATAGAAAGCATGCATTTAGGGATGGGAAGGACTGTTGGCCATATTTTGTAGTCTACCACACCTGTGAACACATCACTCCACCCCAGTGATCTTAAAATAATAACGGTAATAATAATAATAATAATAATAATAATAATGCATATTTAGTGAGCACTTTCTGGAAGCCAGGCAGTACCAAGCACATGGTATACCTTATTTTTCTTGTTTTTTCCTTGTGGTAAGCTATACATAACATGAAGTTGACATTTTAACCATTTTTAGGTGTTCAGGGCAGTGTCATACAGCACATTCACAATGCTGTGCAAACCATCACATTATCTATTTCCAAAACTTTTTCATCACCCCAACCAGAAGCTTTGTATCCACTGAGCAATAACTCTCCATTTCCCCTCCGCCATTCCCGGGAACCTCTACTTCACTTCCTGTCTCTGTGAATTTGCTTATTCTAGGTACGTCAGATAAGTGGAATCATGCAAGTTTTGTCACTTAGCATAATGCTTTCAAGATCCATCCATGTTGTAGCCCATGTCAGAATTGAATCCTCACAGCAATCCTTTGGGGTGGCTGAGGTTCAGAGAGGTGTGGTGACTCTTCCAAGACCACACAGCTAGCAAGTGGGGATGTGGAGGCCTGGACTCAGATCTTCTGGACTCGAGGGCAGTGTGTTGACCACCTTTCACTTCTCCATCCTGTCTCCCCAGGCAGGTGCTGGGCCTCTCGGGTCTCCGTACTCACAGCCCAACCACAGCTCAATAAATTACACCACCCCCCACCACCTTGCTCAAAGTCATCTATTTATTTCCCACAGCCGAGATGGCTCCCCACCCAGCCAGGGCCAGAACAATCACTTCTTCATTGATTCCGCATCAATTAATTAAAAAAATCCATCCAACCACTCCGCAGCTTGATAGACTTTGAGGATTCAGAAGGAAATAAATGAGTCCTGGCA